>JAMKQA010001421.1:0-27602 GCA_024699735.1 Posidonia australis
ATGTCTAGAAATTGAATTTAAGTAGTCTTACATGTATATTCTTATTTGCTTTAGCTTATCTTAGAGTTTTAAATCAAAAGTTAAAGTTTTTCTTTTACTATTTCCATAGATTTTCGTAAATTTAGCACGTTTCCACCAAAATTTCCAGTGCCTCCCACCACCAGGTCATCCTCCTCTACAGATGCAAATCCACCCACCAGTTGTTCAAACATGCCGATAACCCTTCGAAAAGGTACCCGTTCATGCACTGTTCATCTTATTTCCCATTTTGTGTCTTATGATACTCTACACCCTCGTTTTCGTAATTTTGCATTGTCCCTTCTTTCTCAAACTATCCCCAAGACTTACAATGAGGCACTTTCCCTTCCACATTGGAAGGCGACCATGGATGAAGAGATCGTTACACTTACTAGTCGTGGCACGTAAGAGTTAGTAGCCCAAACTGTTAAGACTACAGTGGTCACCTACAGATGGGTCTATACCATCAAGTACAAGACATATGGAAGCATTGACAGGTACAAGGCTAAACTGGTTGCTCGGGGATTCACTCAGACATATGGGATTGATTATGAGGAGACCTTCTCACCAGTTGCTCGTTTCAACTCTATCTGCATACTTCTATCACTAGCTCTGATGCCAGGTTGATGTGAAGAATACCTTCTTCTATGGAGATTTGACTAAGACAGTATTGATGGAGCAGCCTCCAGGGTACGTTGCTCAGGGAGAGAATCGTGTGTGTAAATTAAAGAAGGCCATCTATGGACTCAAGCAAAGTCTCAGAGCATGATTTGAAAATTTTAGTCAAGTGGTGGACTTGATGGTGGTTTTCAGCGGTGTGTAGTGGATCACTCAGTGTTTTACAGACGCACAGGTCATGGATGTGTTATCCTCGCTGTATATGTAGATGACATACTAGTGACTGGGAGTGATGCAGAAGGAATTACAGAGATAAAGGGCCATCTTCATAAACATTTTATGACGAAAGACATAGGAAAGCCTCGTTATTTTCTAGGGATCGAGTTTGCCTATGGATATAATAAGATGACGCTATCACAGAGGAAGTATGCATTGGATCTCTTACAGGAGACGAGGTTTCTGGGGTGCAAACCAGAAACACATCTATCAAGTAAACACCACTGTTTTGGGATAGCAGCTCAGAGTTACTGGAAGATCCTGGTCAGTACCAAAACTGATTGGGAAACTCATATATTTGACGGTGACCCGACCTGACATTTCATATGCAGTCAGTCTTCTGAGCCAGTTCATGTATGAGCCTAAGAGGGTACACTGGACAGGCACTCTTCGTGTTTTATCTTATGTGAAAGGGACACCAGTTAAAGATCTAGTCTACAGGAATAATGGTCACTCCAGAATTGAGTTATACTCAGATTCAAGCTATGCAGGTGATAGAGGAGACAGAAACTCTACGTTTGGTTTTTGCACCTATGTGGGAGACAACCTGGTCACTTAACGCAGCAAAAAGCAAAATATAATGTCAAGGTCTAGTGCAGAAGCTGAGTACAGATGGCTTGTGAGATGATGTAGGTAAAATCATTACTTGAGCAGCTTGGATGCAATGTTGCGGTGCCTATGTCTATGAGATGTGACAATCAAACTACTATCTTTATTGCAAACAACCCTACCTTCCATGAGAAGACAAAGCACATTAAGGTTGACTGCCATTTTGTAAAGAACTTAGTCATGAAAGGAGTTATCTCTACTCTATACACACATTCTTCAGAACAATTAGCAGATATATTCACGAAAGGTCTTACTGTAGGATTATTTGTGTCTCTATGTGACAAACTGGACATGATTGATATATATGCTCCAGCTTGAGAGGGAGTGTTAAAGTAGCTATTATTACGTCTTATGTCTAAACAAATTATTGGATATCCATTTACCATAGGGATGTTTAATACACATATATATATATGTACTCTTCTCATATCAATAGTGAGTTTTTTGATCTTTCATCACAAATGACATTTAGAACCTCACTCCAAAGATATCCCAATATTTCCTAAAAAAAAGAATTTGAAACCCATTAAGGCCATCATCAGTCATCACTCATCATAAACACAGTAGCCTTCACTTCCTCAACAATGAAAGCTTGCTAATAAGGATAGTATTGAATAATTAATTAAATAGTATTTAGATAATTAATTATTTTATTTTGCTATTTAATTGTAGAGTTAGTTATATCTTTTATTTAAATATGTAATTAGATATCCTATATAAAAGAACCAACCTCCTATTGTAAGACAATTTTGATAATGATTTGAAATTGTTAATATTTGACAATTTTGAATATAAATTGAAATCTCTCTTGTTTAGAAATCTAGTTGATTTCCTTAAAGATTGGATTATAATCCATATTCGTTATCTTAGATCGGATTGTAATTCAATTCTTGCTTGTTGTCCCACATCAATTGATACCAAAGTAAACTTGACCCCACCATTAAGATCAAAATCAACCATCAATTTCTTTTTTGCATTCTTAACATTAGTTACCACCACTACTATAGTCGCTACTACCGTTGTCGACCACCACCACTATATATACATCTTCACCTCCCCGATTCGAACCATCTGCCCCAGCCAACAAGCCATAGTCACCCTACATTGCCACCATAACATGTGCACTCCACTGTCAATCATCGCATGGCAACCCCACCCGCACCTCACTACCACCCACTGTATAAATCTAGTGACGAACACCATTGCTGTCATTACCTTCATATCGTTATCACCACTGTCGTCACCACCCCAAGGATTTACACAAAAAAAGGAACAAGATAGAAGTTCCTTTTGGTATTAAAGACGGTATCACATTCTTTACTTAATATTGATTAACATTGATTTCAATGTAGTTAGATATTTATGCAATCCTTTATTATTTCCATCACTAATAAAAAAATTTATTCATGCATATCTTTCTACATCTTTATATTTGTCCTTTCTAATCACACACTGCCTAGAACATACATATATCAGTACTCGATTACTTACACTTTCTTCCTATCATATGCTTACATCCTATTTAGTTTAATTATTTTGTACATAATTTGTTGATGTCACAACATATTTGAATCTTCCTCTAACTCTTTAAGATCACACTTTTCCTTTTACCATCATTCCCTTAAGCATCAACTCAATAGAATTGATGATAAAATTCTAACAATAAGCGATGCAATTTCTCTACTCTCCCAACATATAAAATTGTTGCAAGGTTAAATTATATTGGGAGCCCACATATCAATGTTATGGAATGTATTCTAAAAAATAACAGTAACAAACAAAATTCAGATTGCACCGTACCATTACATACATTTTGAAGTATAGAACTAAAATTTACAAAAGTATCATCAATAATACTAACTCACCAAATGTTATGTCTAAAAATACCATTACTATAATGAATTAGACATCTAAGTCTCATCCTCGTCCAATCCACATTCCTTGGGTTAACGACACTACTCTTTTGATTTCTTAAAAATGCCATGTTCATATCCAAATTGGTGACTACTTTAAACATGTTTGATATAATGCTCTTCCAATAAAAATCAGTCACATTCTTTTAGTTTTCCTATAACTTCAAAAAATGTAAGATTACCATAACATGCAAAATAACACATTATTTTTAAATCTCAAGGCAACCCTTTTAAGTTGCTTCCTGCGAAATCAAAGTCAAATATCTCTAAACCTTTCACAATCAAGTAATCAAATCCTTTACCTCCAACTATAAACATATCTCCTTATGAACTCAATACTAAGAAGTTAAGATCTAGTGTCTTAAATTTTCAAAGAAGAATCTCCACAAGAATGTGATGCTAAGGAACTAGATTAATTGTCTCAAACTTTTAAAGCAGAATCTTCACAAGAACATAATGAATTTGTTATAATAGAGATTCACTTAGTTTTCACAAAATCTGACCATTATTCTCCTCTTATTTCACGTCCCATGCATGATGATTTTTTCCTTTCATTACATTTTGTGTAGTTACATATAAATAAGGAGACTAGATACCCTCAACAAAAGGATATCCAATAACCTGTTTACCCATGAAACCATAACATACACATAAAATAACTCTAACACTCCCCCTCAAACTGGAACATACATGTCAATCATGCCTAACTTGCTATATAAAGACTCAAACAACCCAATACTAAGTTCCTTTGTGAATATATCTGTCAACTGCTCAGAGGACTGTGATGATTTTTTTCTTTCATTACATTTTGTGTAGTTACATATAAATAAGGAGACTAGATACCCTCAACAAAAGGATATCCAATAACCTGTTTACTCATGAAACCATAACATACACATAAAATAACTCTAACACTCCCCCCTCAAACTGGAACATACATATCAATCATGCCTAACTTGCTATATAAAGACTCAAACAACCCAACACTAAGTTCCTTTGTGAATATATCTGTTAACTGCTCAGAGGACTGTGGAGATAACTCATTTCATGACCATGTCCCTCACAAAATGACAGTCAACCTCAATATGCTTAGTACGCTCATGAAAGATGGAGTTGTTTGTAATGAAGATAGCAGCTTGATTGTTGCACCGCATGGACATAAGAACCTCAACCTCAAAACCAAACAATTCTAACAGGGATCTCACCTACATCATCTCACATGTAGTCTAAGCCATAGATCGGTACTCTTCCTGTGCACAAGATCTAAATATCATATTTTGCTTTTTGCTGCGTCAAGTGACCAAGTTGCATTCTATATAGGTGCAGAAGCCAGATGTGGATTTCCTATCGCCTTTATCTCCTGCATATCTTGAATCTAAATAAACTACAATTCTGGTATAACCATTTTTTTATAGACTAAACATTTCCCTGGAGCACCTTTCACATATGACAAAATACGAAGAACTCCTGTCCAATATACTCTCCTAGGCTCATGCATAAACTGACTCAGAAGACTGACAACATATGAAATATCTGGTCTAATCACAGTCAGATAAATGAACTTGCCTATTAATCTCTTGTACCGAGCTGAATTCTCCAACAACTTAGAACTATTATCCCAGAACATCAGTGTCTGTTCAATGAGAGTGTTCTCCGGTCTACATCCCAAAAGACATGTCTCCTGTAAGAAATCCAAGACATACTTTCTTTATGACAAAGCCATCTTGCCTTGTGCATATGCAAGCTCGATCCCAAAGAAATATCGAGACTTCTCCATATCCTTTGTCACAAAATGAGTGTGAAGGTGCCGCTTGACCTCTGTACATTACTACCTATCACCAGTATATCATCCACATAAACTGCCAGAATCACACATCCACTAGTTGTTCTCCTGTAGAAGACAGAATGATCCACTGCACACCTTTGAAATCCTCCAGCAAGAACTACCTAGCTGAACTTTTCAAACCACGCTTTGAAGCTCTGCTTAAGACCATAAATTGCCTTCTTAAGTCTATACACACAATCCTTCCCCTGAGCAACATATCCTAGAGGTAGTTCCATCAAAACAGACTCAATCAGATCTCCATAAAGAAAAGCATTTTTAACATCTAACTGACAGTCTTCCTTTGAGTAATTCACAACCAAAGATAGGAACACTCTGATGAAATTGAGATGAGCGACAGGAGAGAAGGTCTCCTCATAGTCTATCCCATAAGTCTGAGTGAAACCCTTTGCCACCATTCTTGCTTTGTATCTGTCCACACTGTCATCTATTTATATTTGATAGTATTGACCCATCTGCAAGTGACTATTGTAGCCCCAACAGGGCTGGTCACTAACTCCCTTATGCCACGACTAGTAAGGACAGCTAGTTCCTCATCCATAATAACTTTCCAATGAGGAATGGAAAGTACCTTCTGATAGGTTCTGGAAATAGTCTAAGAAACAAGAGACAAGGAAAAAACTACGAAAATGAAGATGAAGTGAATCATAAGAGACAGTGAAAAATAGAATGGGTTGTGCAAGAACGAATACCTTTTCAAATGACAATAGGTAGGTCTGAGACACTGGTGAATGGATTTACATCTGCAGAGGAAGATGGTCCATTGGTGGAAAGCACTGGGGCACGCTGGCGGCGCTGATAAACCTGTAGTGAATGAGTAACTTCTGATGGCAAAGTAGGTACTCCTAGAGGATTATCACCTTCCAACTCAACGACTGATGGAATAGAGACAGAGACACTAGAGACAGAGGAACTAGATGATGTAGACACCATAATACGACTCAGACTCAAAAAAGGTGACATCCGTAGACACAAAATATCGTCTGGTAAGTGGATGAAAACATTGATACCCCTTCTAAGTCCTGGAATACCCCACAAAGATACACTTGATGGATCATGGAGTCAACTTGTCCAAACCAGGGGAGAGGTCTTTGACAAATGTCACACACCCAAAAACTCTAGGGGTCAAACTAAACAAACTAGACTCAGGTTTTAGACAACGCAATGGAATTTCATCTCCAAGAGGTGTAGAAGGCATCTTATTGATAAGATAGATGACTGTAAGTACAGGATCAGACTACAACTGTTTGGGTACATGCATATGAACCATGAGAGTGCGAATAACATCGAATATATGTCTATGCTTACGTTCTGCAATCCCATTTTGTTGAGAAGTATGTAGGCAAGAAGTCTAATATATGATACCTAAAGAAGCACAGTATGAAGTGACTTTAGACTGAGCAAACTCAAATGTATTATTAGTTCGCAAAAACTTTGGAATAATATCAATAAAAAAAATTTATTTCAGCCAAAAAAAATTTGAATACGTCATACACATGACTATGATTTTTAAGCAGATATACCCAAGATACTTTAGAAAAATCAACAACAAAAACTATATAATATCTATGACCCGATACAGACTAAACTCTAGATGGACCCCAAACATCACAATGAACCAACACAAATGCAACAGTACTTGACACAAGACGCACTCTTTTGAATGAAACAAGATGATGCTTACCAAACTGACATGACTGACAATCAAAACGTGAAACTGGACACCTAGGCAAAGTCTGTTGAAACTTCTGGTGAGAGGAGTGACCCAACTGGTAGTGCTACAAGAAATAAGATTTGAAAGTAGACACCACAGAAGTTAATCCTTGAGGTATATCGTCACGAACCAACAAATACACTCCATTTTCTCACTTACGGCCCAAACCAATCCTCCTCTCCGTCTGCAAATCCTGAAAAGTACAATGGAAAGGAAAGAATTTCACACAGTAATTTAGTTATTTAGTAATGACACTAATAGACAAGGAATTTACAGGAAAATCAGGAACAAAAAGAACATTGTCAAGTGCAATCTGTGAAAAAGCTTGCACCACCCCTTTACTTGAAGCAGGACATGTTCAGCCATCAACAATTGCCACGGACCAAAACTCATGTAACTGAGACAAACGTGTAAACAAGCTACGTGTACCTGACATACATGAGAAGGCACCAGAATCGATGATCCAAGAAGGGTCCCTGGATGCAAGAAGGATCCTAGTACCTGAGGAACCAATATGCGTAGTCGTGGTAATAGAATCTGTGACCTTTAGCTGTTGGAATCGCTCATAATCTGCCTGTGAAACTGTAAAGGTCGGTTCTTCGATGGTAGTTGTAGCAGTAGTGGACTCTGTGATAATATTGGTTGTCTGTGGTCGGTCAACCAAGTCCCAACACTTTTCAATCTTGTACCTCAATCGTTCGCAGTGTGTACATCTAGGACGTCCACCTGTCTCACACCGACCACGTCCTCCACCTCGAGAACCGCCACGACCATGACCCCGAGTAACGACTATGGCTGACGAGGCTGACACTGTAGAAGCACATAGAACCTTTGCAAATGTAATCTGTAGGTCAGGAACACAGTCTAATGCAAACACCTAACCCCTGATTTGAGAGTTGATGTCAGGATTCAGGCTAGCAAGATACACTGCAATTGCCAACTCCTCTTTGTACTGACATAGTCTCGTAATGTCCATTGTCAAAGGCTGATACACATCTCTCATCTATGATAGCACGAAAGCGAGTGAAATGCTCCTGAACAGACTGATCTCCTTGGCGAAGAGTAAATAACTACTCATATAACTCACAAACCCGAGAAATGTTTTTCTCATGACCGTATGTGAGGCGAAGTGTGTCCCATATCTTCTTTATAAGTCGCAGCAATATGACCTCCCATGCAACTGAGAGCTTCATACTATTAGCTATCCAAATGATAACCGCAACATCATCAGCTAACCAATCTTCATAGGTATCAGATTTTACATCAGGAAGTAAATGTGTAAAATATTTCAACTTTCTATGTGCCAAAACAAAATTTTCAAAACTTTGTGACCATAAAAAATAATTAGGGCCAAATAGTTTTTCAGAAGTACCACTCATATTCTTAAGAAATGAATCTCGGAAAGACATCTTAACCAAAAAATATAACGAAAATCAGACACAATACGGTCTAAAAATGGAAATTTGTGAACTAGACTGCTCACCATGATGTGTGGATGTGACATATCCACACATAACGAAAACAAGAAACTTGAAAAAAGGCCTAGAACATGGCCTAAAACTTCAATACACCATATAGGAACGGTCGGACTGCCCTTTCAGACCTTCAGGAGAGAGAAAAGGACATCATCAACGACTGGACTAACACCGACGACCCCTGGCTAGCCGACGACCTGAACGGCGAGGGAGGGCTGGACAACACTTGGGGAGGCCATAGGAGAGATTTCCAACAGTTAAAGGAGGTTGCGCCGACCTAGAAGGCGTCCGACGACGCCGGGAGGGCGTCCAACGACAACGACGAGCGCCAAAAAACTGACTCTGATACCATGTGGAAATGTTTTGGGGAGAAAAGAGCCAAAAGTCTGTATTATTGCATGTGTAGTTACATATAAATAGGAATACTAGATATCCTAGACAAATGGATATCCAATAACCTGTTTACCAATGAAACCATAACATACACATACAATAACTCTAACACATCTCTTAAGCTACCATTATCCCTAAATTTAAATCTTGAGAGTGACATTGAGGTAAGCAACACAAGAACAACAAAACTTTAATTATCACATACTTCAAATCATTTAATTAACGACCCCATAGATATTGTCCTCAATATTTTACCACATAATTTCTTTGATACAAGTCCATGTCCACCTGAAAATGATCCTATAGAGTTCATCTTGTCATTCAACATTCTAAAGATCTACATGTTGAAATTCGAATGAAATTTGCATTAACATAAACTCTATGGATGCAAACTTATATCACAAGAATAAAAGATTACTTGCTTATCTTATAATGTTATGTTTATGTTCTATGTGGTATTCAACTCACCTATTTCAAAGCTTTCATGCTAGACTTTCTAAACTTTGTCATGTTCTCGGTAGCCTATCATTATACCTATTAATATTATCATTATCATCCGATTAATGTGAAAGATTGCTACCTGACCAAAATATTTTTGAGTTTCTCATTGTCCATAGATATCTCTGTAAATTTACATTTTTTCTACAACAGCTTTCGTACCTTCATTGTGCTGCCAATTACGAAAATCTAATTGAGCAATATCAAACATAACTCATCAGAATCGAGTTCGTCTTAGAGGAAGAGAATAATGAGAACAATATTAAGATAATTAGTTACATAGTATTTAGATAATTGATTATTTTATTTTGCTATTTAATTGTTAGTTATATTTTTTATATTAGATATGTTATCTTGCTATTTATTTATAGAATTAGTTATATCTTTTATTTGAATTTGTAATTAGGTATCATATATAGGGAACCAACAACCTATTGTCAAACAGTTACGATGATTTGAAATAATTGATATTTGATATTCTTAAGTGAAGATTGGAGTTCTCTCTTATTTGAGAATCTAATTAATTTACTTGAAAATTGAATTATAATTCATCTTCGTTATTTAAGATCAAATTCTAGTTTGATTCTAGCTTATTGTCCCACATCACTCGCTCAATAAATTTAGCGTATGTCCTTTAAATATTTATGAGACCTACATCCTCTAGCCCCACCCTCACATGGGAGGTCGCTTTCTACCTTAGTTGACTTAATCACCTCGTCAATCATAATTACGTCCAGGAAATTCGCTCTTCTTCTACACTTGGCCAGACAATGGAAGAATTTTGAATTTTTGTCACCTAACTTGAGCCACATAGCTCACAAACAGTGTCTCCTAGCAACAATGGTAAAATTGGAGCATATTGTATGGTGTGCAAACTCTTTTTCTGTGATTATATATGTTCTAAGGTTTTCCCATGTTTCCATATTATTTTATGATACAATGGCAGAAGCTTCCTAACTATTTCAAGAAACATTACTTTGTAAGGGTCAATTGAGTCTGCTTCATCATTGCTCGATTGCTCAGACTTTCATTTCAGTACACATTTAGCCACTTGTCTTGGATATTTTCCTCAAATAAAAGTGCAGCATGGGCTCATTCCAAGTAATTTGTAGTCAACTCATGACAGTCATCATACATACATTGAGAAAGGATGAATGCAGTGCTATGAGCACTGCAGCAGGAGAGTAACTAAAAAGTGCTCCTAATAAAGTCAACATTGAGAATGTTGTGGGAAGAGCAAATTTTGGAGGGCAAAGATGAAAGGGAAGGGAGGACTCTTTGTGATTATTCTCTAAGGCTGATCACCGTGGATTAGCTTCTCTAATTTCTATTGTTTTGGTTGTCTGTATTTTGTCTGGTTATGCCTCTTTATTAGTCTAAGGCTTCTGTTGGGCTATGCAATAGTAGGTATTCGTATATCTATTTTGGATTCCATCATAATTGAAAATGCATTGCAAGGATGTTATCAATAAAATAGTGGCATCTCACCCTTTCCTTCATAAATATGACATGGTCCACATGCCAAAAAAACTTTGAGCCAATTTTTTTTTTAGATTTTACAAAACCATAAGCCCATCAACTCATGTCTCTATAGCAAATGTAAACATATTCATGTAGCTACGAAAGTTGTCTTTTTTCCCACGCCATAAAGCAAATGATTCACACGGATCATAAAAGGGCTAACTCAGTGCACAAGGCTCCCACCATGGGAAGGTACATAAAAGGGCTAACTCAGTGCACAAGGCTCCCACCATGGGAAGGTACATTTTTACGCAGACTAATATCAACTTAATAAATGATATTGCTAAGGGAAACAATGCAAAGAGTCAATATACATGTCAACCTGAACAGAGGAAAGAACATGAACTCATGAATTTACAAATCAAGAAACTTTTGCTATCTAATCAGTTATATCAAACTATTTCTAAAATATAGAAATAATTTTCTTCTCAACTAGCACATACCATATCTGGTATGCTTGAAATCCTTAAGGTCCTCCCTGGAAAGGTTCTGATAATCTTTAGGATATTGAACTCGGAAGCTAACCTGCATTGGGCAGTGAATAGAGAAAAAAGAGAGACTTATCATAAATCTTAAAAATGAGAGTATAGCTCTAATAATAACATTGAGATATACTAAATGGCGTATTAATGAATGCTGCCAGATTTTAAGTTGATATTTCAATCCATTCTGAGTACCATAGTTCATTTAGCAAAAATAGCTCACCAGAGATACAAGTAATTCAAAAGTTGAACGGAATATTAGCAGCCTACGGTTCCTCTCTACTTCCAAAGATCCCCCGGTCCCATTTGATAAATTTGATTCCCTGGCAATTAAAATAGGTACAGATGCCTCTTTTATATCCCCACAGAGCAAAACAGTTATCAGTTATCAGTTAAGAAAAAGCACCTTGGAATTAAAATAAGCTGAAGGTGATGCCAGAAATTGTATGTCATTGATGAAATATCATAATCAGGGTGAGATGCTACTTCAAGTAGTGCTTGTACAATTTGCATGGATTCATCAGATCCTGAAGGACAGTAATTGGCATACAAAAATGGAAGCCAAATGTAGCACATTGAGAAACTAAGAAGTCAAGTAAAACAACCACACAAAATTACTCAAGTAGATCACCTTTTATTGGGAGAAAGTACCTGTCGCAATCAATTCAACATATGAATCTCCCATATCAGAAAATAAGCGGGCAATAGCCTTCACATCTTCATCATCCTGATGTCACAAGAACAGCGTTAATACCATGACATCACTAGAATGATAGAGGAACATGTAATAATTACTCAGGCATGCAAGTGTAGACTAACATACACGCAGAACCAGAAATACCTATGCTGAGTGTCTGGACTCCCATGACAAATTAGGATGTTTGAAGAGTAAAAACTGCCTGAAAATTTACTTTAAACTTTTGTTCTTGGACTAGACTAAAATACTCAGAGAACCAAAAATACCTACGCTGAGAGTCTAGACTCCCAACATAAAAGTAGCACGTTTGAAGAGTAAAAGCTGCCTCAAAATTTACTTTAAAACTTTCTTTCTTGGACTGAAGTGCCAAGGTTAACTCCTATACAAGTATCTAGGTGCAATGGAGAATAACCGAAGGAAAGAAAACAATGAATCAGAAGCAGTGGTATGACAAGAGGACAGAAGAATCAGAAAGAAAATGCAATAATCAAAAAGAAATACAACAATAGTCAGCAACGGAAGCAGACTTACTAATAGAAAAATGGATGGAACGTCAAGAATGGACTCTAGAGAGGCAATAAGAAAAAGGCCGTACAACTGGAAAGATTATATGCTTATGAAAGATTTCCCACCCAGGAAAATAATACAATAAGCAAAATTGTAAACAAAGCACTAGCATGTGGGAGATGGCCAAGCTTTAGAACATCGATTTTCAACAAGATTTCAGTTCTTCCAAAAAAGAAAGTATAAAAAATGTGAAACATCCAAGTAAACCCGGGTAATAAATCAAAGGCCACAGAAGTCCCCATCATAACAAGGAATGTCAGTTTGGTTTTAGGATAAGTTGTAACAAATATGAGTAACCTAGAGATAGTGGACTCACTGCACTGCAGTTAAGAGCCTCAACCAACTCACGTACTAATTTAACTTGCCCAGAAGTCCTCTCTTCATTTTTATTGGTCATAGGGTAATAATTACATGGACAGTGACTCGTGACAATGAGCATACATCTTAACAGAGGTAGTGCCAACTGAAGGAGTGGTTTGCAGCTTTGCCAAGGTGAATGAAGGCACCAAGGCAGCGAGGTTACAGTGGTAACTCACTAAATTGGTGTTCTCACTGGTGCCATCCTTGCACTCTTACCGATCAAAAAAATTCTTCTGCTCTTCCTTGTTTGGATCATAGGGTAAATAACAAACATAGTGGGTTGTGGGCATGCATTTACTTTCTCACCAAAAGACAGAAGCAAAACAAAAGAGCAGTGGTAGCTTTATCAAGGTGAGCAGGGCTACAGTGAGAATATGGTCTACTATGGCACGGCAACAAAATGAAAGTTATGGAATTGAGGTGACATTTGACTTTACATGTCAACATCAGTCAACATCCCTCACTACTTCTCTAGTTCTCTTTATGTTCTGCATGTAAAACTGATAGTGAAAAGATGTGCTTGAAATGAGCCAACAAGAATCCAGGTTTTTTTTCCCATAAATATCACATTTTGAAAACATATTTCAGTGAAATATCACCAATGTCATCCAACACTTAGATCCATATCGAAGACCATGCCCAATATGTTGTCCTATCTCACATGAAAAACTAAATATTCAGAGAATAATTGCAAGTTCAGCTGAAATGCTTTGTGTCATTTCCAAATTATTAAAAAAAGACCGAAAGACCATAAAAAGAATCATTTTCAGTGGCACATTCAGGTTTTGGCAAAAACTTTTATCAACTGCCTTCCAGATATTTAAATATTGCATATTTAAGCAAAGCAAGAAGTCAGAACCTATAATAAGTAAACAAGCCATGGTATTTTCTTCTCACACTCATGCAGATAGATACCTTTGAAGCATCACTAAGTTGCTCTTTGAGATCCATAACACGAGGCACAAGTACATGAATCAGAGGCATTTGTGCAGAAAAACCACCAGAACCACTTGATACAGTGTAGTGTATCAATTCAGATACAACTGCAATTAAGGCAAAACTTATTTGGGTCATAAATTTCAGAAAAATACATAAGATGTCTACTACACAAGTACGAGAAAGTCCTTTTGCTATCCAGAAAATTCATGTTATAACAGATCAAGAAAAAAGACGGAATTTAGTGAAGCATAATGTTTCCACGGAACGATTATGTTACTGATACCTAAATGCATTGAGTAAGAATTATGTTGTATCAAGAAAATTTAGACTAAGCTACTCTAGGAACATCCTAACAGTAAAACAGTGATGTAAGCATGTAGCAATGGAACCTAAAGACAGATCAAAAACAGTGACTGCCTGGCCACAATATGACACATTGTTATATCTCAAAAATATGGAGATTTTTCCACTGCTTTAAAAACAGAACCGGACTGGCCGGTTCAACCAGTTTGAACAGGCCCGGCTGAATATTCGGTGTTATAAAAGAGAAAACCAGTTGGGTCATTAAACCAGTGTAAACCACTTTGAACCGCTCTAAACCAGCTGAACCGCTTGATTGAACCATTTGGTTGAACCACCGGTTTATATGCCCTTTATAAAAGGAAAAAAAAACCACACCTAAGATCTAAGAGAAACCCCTAAGCCACCTCGCCTCTCTCCACCACTTGCAACGCACAATTTCAACTGCCCTCTCCTCCTCACCACCTCCCACTCTCCCCCACCTCGCCACCACCTACAGCAGCACTAATGGATCAACCACCTCGCCTTAACCCGCCTCCCGCCTTCCGCCTTAGCCATTCAGCCTGCCTCCGCCAACCTCTTGCCTCAGCTCGCCTCCGCCTCCTACTACAATCTACCGATCAACTGCCTCCACCTCGTGCCTCATGCCTCTACTTCCTCCCTTCTTGGTCTCCAGTCCCTGCCTGCACCTGAGCCGCTGCCTCGTGCCTTGACCTCTGCATTCCTTCCAACTGTAAGTAATAAGTATCATTACTCGTTAGCAACTTAACATGTATATTTTTTGCTTTTGAGCATGTATCAAATTCAGTAGCAATACTCCATGATTAAGTCCCAACCTCAAGGATTCAGTAGCAATACTCATTAGCACGGATTTGTGAATCATTTTTTGGTATGTATAATTGTATATGTTAATTACTTAGTATTAATTACTATTAATTGTATACTCGTTAGCATGATTTGTGAATGATTCAATACCAATACTCAGTATCATTATTGTTTGGATTATTTTTGCTATGTACAATTGTATATGTTAATTTACATTGGACGTCAAACAGGTTAATTCATATGTATGGATATTCATATGTCTATTTGAAAATAAGTTATATATTGAAAACAAGTTTATATTCTATATAAGTAATATAAAAATTGGGTTAAATTGGTTTAAAGTAGGTTAAACCGATTTTTGAACTATAAAAATAACACATCAGTCTAATTATCAGTTCAATTATTGATGACATCATGATAATATCGGCACCAATTAAACTACCAATTGAACCAAAATCGATGCTCTTCCGGTTGGTTCTCCAATTTGATTTCTAAAACCTTGGATTTTTCACCTAAATAGCCAATAGTATAGGAGCTTAATGTTGTACGAATTGTACTAAGTGCTACACCAATGCAAGTTGGTGTGGAGTACTTCCAAAGCTCATGAAGCACCTCTAGAGTTTTACATCTCCTGATTAGTCCAGACATCGGAGATAGGTATGTAAGGGCATAGCCAACTACTGTAGTGACTTACAGCTTGACCATTTTGACACAAGTTGATGGGTCAGATTAAAGTTGCTACAATACAATAGTGTCACAGATAAGGCTAGATTGTGTGGACTAATTATGGGTCATGACATTTCACCACTTGAAAGCGATTGTACATAATATTTTGGAATTTGGAATTGAATGCTTTTTAATTTGCATCCAGCTTGGGAAACACTAGCACAAGACAATAGATGCATTTGAATTTTTAAACTTAGAAGCTTTTGTTGAGTGAATTCCAGGAGAGGTTGATACTACATAACTTACCATTGGTATTTTAGTTCACTAATTACAGTCTGCATTATAGTCACATCTATGATTCTAAGCAAGCAAAAACAGTATGGATGTTGGCAAAAAGAAGCAGCAAAACCCCCAGCCTCTTGTACAACCTCATCAAGGCTTCATCATTTGGCAAATTGATTATCAATGAATTCTAACAAATTGGACTAGAATGCTTATTTACGGCAGATACTTGGGTCCAGCTTGGAATACACTTGCACGCAACAATTAACTGGATGCATTTGCAACTAATGGAGTTGGATGCTTTTTTATGAACGCATGCATCTTCCAAACTCTCAGGTCTCACCATAATCAGATTATTTGGGAATCTTCAACCTGTTGCAATGCAGACAACTTTGTTGCTGCATCTTCTATGACACAAACTGTTGATAGTATATAACCTACCATTGAGATTTAGTTGATTGCATACATTACGGATTATAGCTACAGGGCACATACTCACATACATGATTCTAAGCAAGCAAAAATAAAATAAGAACCTTGACAAAAACTAACAGCAGATTTCATCAGCAACAGGTGCCACTGTCCAGGTATCAATAAGCACGCATGGGTATCAAAGTGTCCGCCTCATGAATAAGATTCAAATACATTTAAAGGACATAACTAAACACAACCCATGCGACAGAACAAAACATAGGAATTAGGGTGTAGAAGATCATAATAAACAAAATTGGCATATCTGGTTTCCAAATATCCAGTACAGTAGTTTGCTTGGTACTTTACCATATGAACAGTGCCTCAAATATGCTGTAGCTACTAAGTAAAAGTAATAACATAAACCAACAGAAAGTTAGCATACCATTTACAGATGCCTCCAAGAATTGTTCAGAGTTTAAACAAGAAAGAGCCATGTGCACCAAAGCGTGAGAAGCTAGAGAGGAAGCTGGGATTCTGAAAAACAACGAAGGGAGAAGAAACAGACGATCACCTATCTCCATGTGTGTGTGTGTGTGTGTGTGTGAACCATATATCTAACAAGAGACAAAAATATTCCAAATACAAAATTAACACAATATCAAATATCAAACACGGATAAATGAAAGTACACACCCGTTACTCAGTCGAAGCCATGAAGCAAAGGCCTCCAAAATCTGCCAATAAAATAGACTCAGAACAGTAAAAGCACGCTAACACTTTATTTGATAATAAATCAAAAAAAAAGTAGGTGAAAGTTAAACAACTATTTATATGAGAATGGATGCAAATGCAAATTCAAGTTGAAGTTACAGAGAGGAATGAATACAAATGCAAGTTACATGAGGTAAGTCAAGGAGCAATGTATGGACCTAGAATATTTAATTTAAGTACTCATTCAATAAAGGGATGCAAATACAAGATGAGAATTAGAAGAAAAACCTAGGTCCTGTCTACTTAAAATTTTTTATTTTCTAAATGATATCACAGAAGATGCCAACAAGGCAAATGGACATTATTTTTTACGATGCAGCCATGAAGCCTGGACAATTATTTATATACAGGAAAACCCCATAAATTACAGTATTTCAAAATAAATTCATCATTCTGGGCTCAGCTTGTTGTTTAAGTTCAAACAGCCAACATGATTGTCTTAGCTCACATTCGGCACCAGCTTTTTTAGCGTAGTAGATGGAATCACAGGTTATCAGAAAATAAGAAATATGTTGTTTGATTTTTGTTTGCCCTCAGATTAATTTTAGCAGTCAAGAATTTCATAATTATTGAAAACCTGAAGTGATATTACAAAAAAAAAACAGATTCCTTCCTTTAAAAAAAACAACAGAACTTATCAAGGTAATAAGAGAACCAAGTGAAAAAAAAAAGGCAACGGAAGGAACAAAAGATAAAGGATGGGAGGAAGCCCTTGGATCAATGTATGCTGTAATGCTCGTCAACAAAGACCGAATTGGGGGGAGCTACACCTCTCCAATGCCACCCAGATGACTCTCTCTTAAGGTCTATTTCTCCAATCTCACTCCTCACAAGATTTTCCTGCTGTTCAAATCAACTTGTCCACCAAATTGTAATGTGATCACTGCAACCCCTTGATCTAATGGACCCAAATTTCAACTGCTCAAGTCGAACAGTTTAATCAAGCGTGAACAGCATTGCCAACAAGAGCAAGATGAGAATTGTAGAAGATACCATTCACAATAATAGAAGAAGTAAAAAGGAAATTACCAATCACCTGTTCTTTTAGTTCGTTGAAGTTCAGACAAGCAGTCAAAAGATTAAGGGCAACTTCAGCTGATGAAATGAGTTCTTTCTCAAACTGACGGCGCCTCTCAGGACGAGCAGCTATCTTGTGGCTAAAAGCTTCCTATTTGCAACAAAATAAAAGGTTAACAAACTTTTGTTGAATTCCCCTGCACTGTTTTATTTAAATTCATTGTTGTGGGGCAAACTGAGAAATAAGAAACCACAATCAGAACAAGAGCAACTAGTCCCTAACTGACTAATTATCACTAGTCCACTACTTCAGATGCAGCTGACAAAGAAAATTTTGAGAAACAAATATGCATTTTGCTGCCACTATTTGATGTAGAACTTAGGAGATGAAGTTGAATTTTCGGTTGCAGAATCTGAAATGTAATTACAATTTGTTGCATGGAAACACTACAATGTAGCATAACTAATGGAGCTGCAAGTTCACTGAGCAAGTAGCATATCAGAAAAAGGCAAAGAAAAGGATAAAGAAGCAAAACAAATATAAGAAAAGTGACTAACAATGACCCCCAATCCAATACACAGGACTAGTAATATAAGCTTTCTATTGAAACCCAGAAGCAATAAAACAAGGAAAGGGAACTTGATAAAAGGGTAAGATCCACACAAAACAAAAGAATCCATGCAAGGTGGAGGGGCAACACGAGAAACGGAATTAAAAAATACAGAAAAAAAAAACAAGGGCCTAACAAAGCAGCAATACATGCCAGATGGATAAATCCATGCCACATGGAATCAGCTGAAGTTGAACAAATCACCAAACCAATGTGACAATCTCAAATCACCCAATCATCAGCCTAACACCCATGAAATGAGATGATTTGTTGCCAATCAGCAGGTCCACCATATAGCATGTGACAGAATGCTCCATGCCCACCTCCTTCTCCCTGATCACCTTTCTTAAAACACCATACCTCCCAAAAGTCTTCTGAATTTCTCCTATATGGAACCTCAGGGGCCAGTTCCAGCAATGAACTCCACCAACAGCACACCGAAGCACAGTCAAACATGTGATGCCACAAATCCTCTTCAACCACCACGCAAAAAAGTACAATGACTAGCAACTACAATCCTGTCCTCCCAAGAGCCAACTCTGTGAGAGCACCAAAATGAAACAACTGCCAAGCACAGAATTGACTGTTTGAGGGAGCTTTTAGAACACAAAACTTGATCAACACAAGCACTCCGCACCACACCATCTACAATGGCAATAAATAGTTATTTCACTGAAAATGAATCATTCCACTAGTAGCAAAACCAATATCAAATATGAAATTTCTGCATCATTAAGATCACTTCTAGATCTAATGTCCCAAACAATCCCCATATTTGAACACAAAAAACGCTCTAAAAATCCTCGCAGAAGGTCAGACAACACAAAACAAAGCAGGAAATGATACTCTCTAAGGATGGGGAATCAACCCAACAGTTCTTCCAAAACTTTTTCTTTTTTTCTTCCCGAGCATCAGTCTCAGATAAGGCATTAAAAACAGTGACCACCAAGCCTTAACATGGGCATCAAAGCCAAGGATCCTCCTCCGCCTGTGATCTCCAACCTCTCCGGCGAATATTCTGGTGACAAAACTTGGAGAATTCATTTTCTCCTCCCTATTTGCAAGGTATATATTAGTTAAATGCTCATGTTTTACACTTCTTTATTTTCATGTTCATAAACAGATTTAATGCCTTTTGATTTGTTTTTTATTTGAGTATTGATGTTTTCTTCATAGACTACAATGTGGTGATGCTAAATCTTGATTCTGATTGAATGCTCATGTTTTACATTTTTTTATTTCATGTTTTTAAACAACTGTTATGTCTATTAACTTTTTTTCCACTTGAGTGTTGATGTTTTTTTCTAAGATTACATTGTGATGATGTTTTTTACGCCATATCTTCTCCTTATTTCTTACTTGAGATTTGATTTTGATATTTTTTGACATAATGTTGCATGTAGTCATAATTTTATATTTTATTTGTTATAAACATTGTAAAATGTCGTCACAAGAAAAAGGCTCCATTCCACAAAAGGTACCACCAATAATGCAAGAAGAAAAAGATCCACTTACATTTGTTGTGCATTCCACCATTGATCCAATATTAGCACGTGATCCATTAACAGGATAAGTTGAATGATCTAGGATTAAAGTATGCATGGTGGCTGAATATTAATGATAAAAACACAATACAATTTTTGTTCTGGGCAAAATCTCCAAGGGTGACATCAAAAGGAAAAGGAACACTTAAATGAAGGCTATAGCGACATCTAAAAATGTCCCAAAACAACAGCATCCATTGCAAAGGAGATTTGATGTTGTACAACCAAGGGAAAAAAGAAGCAGCTTGAAAAAGAAGATTGTATGGATGTTCAAGCCCAATCCCAAGGGGCTTGTTTGATATGAAGGGCATCCTCTAAGATGATTTTTGTCTTGGATATGTGGAATGAATCCCGTTGGGTGAAGACTACACAACAGAAATAAATCATAAATGTAGTGCTTTCTATTAACTATCATGGAAGATTGCCATAGAGCTTCACAACCAAGATTGGTAGATAGTGAGTAGTGATGAGAAGCTGATCATGGGATACATTGCGCACGCATTCAAATGTGCTCAAGGTTCTAAACGTCAGCACATGTTGACGAAATATCATTGACACATGTTGACGAAATATCGTTGACACATGTCAACAAAATATCGATGACACGTGTCAACTTCCCAAAGTAGGAAAACAACATACGGGTGTATTTCGGGAATTACGGGATTTCAATCAACCAAGTCAACTCGTGTCAATCGAAATCCAATTTTCCTCCTTAAGAAACTCACCAAGTCAGGCTGACATGTCGTATTTAAAGATGACATGGGTGACTTGGGTAGATCTTTTTTTTTTGCAATCATCTCCTTCCTCCTGTATCTTTTCCTTTGTTGTTGACTTGTTGCTACTTACTCCTCTTAACTTCGTGTTGAGAATAGGATACAAATCCATATACTCATATAATCGGATACCATAGGATAGTCTCAATCAGACTCCATATCTCCAATACTTGGATATTATCTAATCTCTACTTTCTCACCAAATTAAATGTTTTGAAAATTATTCATTTTAAACATATACTAAATATTTTTAAGTATAATTTATACATTTATTAAATATTTTTAAGTACTATTTATGCTTTAGAATATTTGTATTAAGTTTATATAGTCTATTTTAATGTGATACATGTTTAGAAAGTGGATCTAAGTAACCTTAGATGTAGATTATTGCTTACTTTAGCTTATCCTAGAATTTCAAATCAAAATTTGAAATTTTTTTTACTTTTTCCATAGACTTCTATAAATTTACGATGTTTCTATCGACATTTCCATGGATGTTTAACACGTTTCCTATTTTAAAAGTAACATTTAGAACCTTAAATGTGCTAAGGAATTAATTAAAGAGAATTTTGGTCAAAAGGAAAAGCACTATAAGCCTATGTTGAAGATTATTGATATGCATTGGGCTTTACATCTTGATCGTCCTCTAATTGGTGCAGAAGCATTTCTAAGCCCTTCCACATACTACATGGAAAGAGAAAAAGTGTCCCCAAATGTCGAGCTTTATGGTACTTCAAGATGTAGTTGAAAGGTTGGTAAAGAATGATAAGGAGCTTGAGCAAATCATGTTGGACATAGATGCATACAAACAAAGAAGGGAAAATTTGGTAGTGAAATGGCAACAAATGGAATTACCTTGCTACAACCAAGTAAGAAGTGTTTGATACTTTGATATGTTATTTATTTATGCATGTTTTCACTATTTTCTCATTTAACCTTGATGTGTTTTTTATTTATGTAATGAGTTGGTGGGATGTTATATGGAATCCTTACGCTTCTCAAGAAGATTGCAATCTGTATACTTGGACTTTAGTGCACCACCTCTGATTCTGAGATGAATTAAGGACATTTGAATTCATAAAATCATCAACACTCACACTTATTTGAGTATAATGTCATTTTGACCTATCTCATTTAATCATTAATATTGTTCTATTTGTTTTCCTTTTGTAATAGGTTCACACTAAAAGGAGGAATCATATTGAGCAAGAAAGATTACAAATTGTCTTTGCCAACTACAACAAGCGTCACTATGAAAGATTCCAAGAGAGACAACTAAGAAACAATGACGAAGATTACAATCCTATACGTGTTGATGAGCTCATTTATAGTAACGAATGAAGGACGAGAATACCAGGAGCTTCAAATGAATTTGTATATAAAGGACGAGGAGGAGGAGGAGGGAGAGGAAGAAGAAGAAGTGGAGGAGGAGGAGGAGGTGGTGGTGGAGAATCTCAACTTTGGAGGACAATTTGATTATTCATTAGATAATGAAGAAAATGAATGAGATCTTGAGATTCTCAGTTGATCTTTTTTTTGTGTTCTTCAATATTGACTAAGTCTAAGTCATTGTTATTCTCTTATATTTCCATTTTGTTAACTAAAGACATAGTAAGACTTCCTTTTTACTATTGTCTTTTATTTAGATGTTAGTGTGTGTGTGTTTTATATTTATGTGTGTGACTTTTTATGTCTTTTATTATCTTGACATTTGTTATATATTTTAATGTTATTTAGGGATTAATTGAGTTAAGAATAGATATAATAATATATAATATAGGAGTAAAAATTCTAAAAATATTTTTTTATTTTTTAATGGCAACTAGGCATCACCTAGAAACCCAAGGTGCCATGGCACCTTGATAACCTTGGATACACGCAACCTGTATTTTGGATGCTTATCAATATTTATGCGGGATCCACCTCCTCAAGAAAGAAAACAATAATAATCTTTCTGAAAATCTCACTGTCCCCCTTTCCAAATTTCCAAAAAGGTCCTGTGGAATTCTTTTCAAGTTTTTCTTCCAAAAATTTTCTCAAATGATGATCCATAATGTCTGTTAGAACTGACAGTAAGACCTAATTTGTGAGTTCTTGTGAAGTGCTGGCAACCTTTTTGCTTGGGTGCTGTCACAAAAGATTCTAGTGGCATCACATAATTTCCTTCGAATAAACTTAATCTTCATTACCTTGGCATCAAATTACACAAGCGAATCTGTAAAAAAAAATCTCCAAATACTAAGATCCCTGGATAAGGTATCAGTAGGACAACTTTGAAGATTGGATAAAAGAAAATAAAGTGAAGCAATCCTCGCATAAAGATAACACAGGAGTATACAGCCATTAAAAGCACACCTCATGACAACATTGACCAATACGCAATTAAGAATATAATAAACTACTTAAAAGATAGACCTTGCTCATAAAAAGTTGTCAACTATTGGTGACATTTTACCTGTGGTAAGACAGTAAGCAGCTCGAGGAAGCTCACTATGTATTCAGGATGAGAGTTCATCTCCCCTCTTAACCAGTTCACTATACCACCAGCTCCCCAATCTTCCGAAGAAACATGGACGGCCAGAGCAGAAACTGCAATACTAATCTGAAATGGAAAGGACGTGATCCTGTTATTTATAAGAACAGAAGAAAAAGTACATAAATTGAGTTATTTAGCATTGATACTCAAAAGTACACCTGTGTTCTGACTTTTGGGGGACCTTTGTAAAATTTCTTCAACAGTGTCTGCATCATCATCAAAGCAATGTATAAACATAAACATTACGAAAATACAGCCATACATACAGACTATTGGGATATAAAAAAGTAACTTTCTTAGCCAATTATATAACACTTGCCAAAGAAGAACATGAGTCTTTGACAACCCATTAATTATCTCTTTTTTTAGCAATACAAGTGATTTTATTTCAAAAACAAAAAAAGGAGAGAAGCAAGAAATAAAAGGTGGCTTATCAAGAAGATAAGCTCAAGAACAAGAACTAAAAAACAAAGAGAAGACAACATAAAAGCAGAAAAGACAAATACAACAGCAAAAGGCAACTCATATGCCAACAAGAAACAACTAGCCATGATAGAAGCATTTGTATCCCCGAGGACAAATCAGCGGAAGTGGACCACCTAATCACTCCCTGAAAATTCTGGTCCAACCACTTAGCCTCCACCATATTTCTCCCATGGAGATTACAGTCAATCCAACGACCCCACCAAATAGCGTGTCGAAGCATTTTCCAAATCATCTTCCTCCTTTCACTCAATTTGGATAAATCAAACCGCTACTCACAAAAGACATCCAAATTCATCCAGCCATCCTACAATCAAATTTTTTTAATTGACGAGCAATCAAAGAAAGCATGCCATAGATCCTCTTCTGTCATCAAATAAAAGAAGCACCTGCTAGCCTTCAATATTTCCCAGGCACAATACTGGATTTTAGATGGAAAATGATGATTCCAAATGAGTTTGGCACACCCAAGGCCAATTCCACCTCCTACAATCACATGAAATAAGAATTTGACAAAGAAAATACCATTTTAACTCCACCTCCACTTGATGCAATCAGGTTAAGAAGACAATACATACAAAGAGAACTATGATTTCCAAAAATCGCCAACATCAAAACAAAGTTCAGCATCATTAATATTCCTCCTAATCTCACTTCCCATATAATCTTTAGATGCATTTGAGATAGCTGTTAGACAACTTTTAAGTATCTAGATTCTGAGAGTAGTTGGAATAAACCATAAGCAACTCCAAACACATCTTACAACAGCTACTTCTACTTAGCCCACATTGTTTTTGAGAAGCGAGACGAAGGTAGCTTCTACCAGAAATTGGAAAGAGCCTTAATAAAATACCAACAATGCCCTTATATGTTTAATAATATTACAAATACCAACAGTAATCTATGAGAATGTTATTTTGCCAAACAAACTTTTATTATTTACTCCAAAAACTAACTTCAGTGACCCATGCCAAAATCTAACTTCTGACAACTATGTCAAAAACTAGCTTCTACCATCAACTATCTCAAACGCACCCTCAGTCTCAAAACACTCATAGCAATTACACACTCTCACAGGAGGCAAAGATGATACAGGGAAAATAGCTGCAAAGCTAACTTTGAGAACCTCGGACCCAACCCTTCTATCCACCCAAAACTTCACCTACTCACCCAATACTACTTCAAAACACAATCCACAACTTGTAACCACCTCTACCTCCAAGATTCCTTTCCATAAACACAACACCCTCCCTATATGAGAGCCTTCTTTCTCCTAGAAGCCAACATCTATACCATTTTCCCAACACAAACTCTTGCCACAACTTGTTCTCCTTTTCACCACATTCTCCTCATCTACATATTTGTTTTCCCAAAAGAGCCAATCAAAAGAACAGAAGTCTCAAATGCCAACACTAAAATATTTCTTAGAACAGCATAACTTGTCCAGAGATGCCATGAAGAATCCATCTTGAGTGCCTTTTTACCTCCATTCCAAAAGAACCGTCTTTCAATTTCTTCAAGATCGCTGGCCACCACAACTAGAATTCTGAAGCTAGAGAAAAAGTAGATGGGCAGATTTTACAGCAAAGAGGACAGGAGTATAAATTTTCCTCCCATGTACAAAAATCTAGCATTCCACCATGAAAGACAACATTCAAAATGATCCACAATTGGTGGTGCCCAATCTGCAGCTTTAGGAGCCTTACCTGCCAAAAGAAGTTTCAAATACTTGAATGGAAGAGTTTCAACAATGCAACCCATGAATGTTGCCTCATCTCTAACAAATTGCTCTAACACCCCAGCACCAATGTAGCACATTTCTGAAGATTTAACGTAAGATGCGCAGTCATTCCAAGCAATCCATTAATTGTCATTTTTTTTCTCTTTCTTTTTATTTGGGTATCACACGTCAAAGTATCACAAATAAAACAAAAGCACTTCAGGAATGTCTCTTCTGATAGTCTGGCAACAGATACTTTGTCCAGATGTTAGAATTTCATCTCTCTCTTATGTTTATCAAGAATATATCAATAAAAAGGCAAGATCAGGCAAACAAGGTTTAACAGGTTCTCTTTTGCTTGTATGCTTCAGTTCTCTCGTATTGAGTTTTCATTATTGCTCTTTTGCATTCAAAAGTCTGGTAGAACCAAATTTGACATATGTTTGTCTACTATTAGCATATCATGATTGAAGAGTCAAGCAAGCATGTAAGGAACTAAATTTTCATAACAAGGCATACAGTTCAATCACAAAGAAGTTATATAACAATTGTCTGCATGTTGGACTAAGGACCACCTGGTTTATGGAAATTGAGCAGATTTGCAGGATTTTAGTAGAAATCTTAGCGAGCTTTAATGTCCAGTTGCAGGATTATACTATATTTCAAATAACAAATTTTCCATCGCACAAAGTGACATTACCCAAAAAAATCCCTTTTAAGTTGCTAATGTTGGAATGAATTGTTTGATTTATCGAATTTAGGGCCTGTTTGTACATAAAATTTGACAGGAAATGGAATTCAGGAGTCAACAAGAATTGTCTAAAATTAGAAAGTAAGGGAAATTGATTTCCTATTTACCAAATTTCCTGTTATTTATGTCTGTTTAAGAAAGCAAAAGAAACCGAAAGATAGGCGTTCGTACTTATCAACAAATTTTAAAGGAAAGTAGACGATTTTATAAAGTGAAAAGCTGCAAATAAAAGTATCTCTCCTGCTATCCTAACAAATAAACACATCGGTAAACTTTGAATCAAGATAGAGAAATACGACAATATGAACAATAACTATTACACAATATTCCTGATTTTAAACATAAATGACAAGAAAAAAATCAATTTTCCATCACCAAAAACAACACAAGCAGACAAAGAATGCACTGCAACAGGCTGAAACAAATATCTTTCTTCATAGCTTCACGATCATCGCCTAAACAAACAACCATAGCTTTCAGAGGATGCATCTCTTTTAACATCATTGGAAATACTGATTGAATCAATCACATCTGCGCCAGCGAATTGAGGAGGAAAGGAAGCCAACCGCCGGTAGGTTGAGGAGGACGACGGCAGAGAGGACGTTGTGTTGGCAGGTTAGGGCACGAGGAAAAGGACGTTATGTCGATGGGTTAAGGAGAAGAACCATTGCTATAGCGGGTTGAGGAGGAAAGGAGAGGAAGACAGCTGCCACGTCGACGGGTTAGAGCATGGGGGTCAGCGGGTTGAGGAATACAGGAAGACGGGCGTTGACGGGTTGAGGAGGAGAGGAAGACAGGCGTCAGTGGGTTGAGAAGGAGGAGAGGAAGACAACTGCTGCATCGGTGGGTTAGAGAAAGGAAGATGGGCATCGACAAGTGAGAGGAAGAGGTGAGCCTTGAGGAGAGAAATTCGTCGATATTTCAAGGGGAGAGGTTAGAAATGAGGTGTGTGTTAGCTTTTATACTTTGAAATCCAATGCAATTCA
>JAMKQA010001422.1:0-22983 GCA_024699735.1 Posidonia australis
GCGAGGCTGTCTGCATCCCATTGGAGTTACCCTTGTGAGACTCTATAAAAGACCTTCATTGGCAACCATTTAGCTCTCTTGGTTAAGTCACCTATCTACTCCCAGCAACTCACTCTCGTTTCCAGAGGATACGCTTACATTCCAGAGCATTCTCAGCTCATCCAAAGCAACAAGGAAGTGTTATCTTGAGCCTTCAAGGAAGAAACATCTTGGGCAAGGTAAGATCCTTGCTCCTCTTTTTACTTATCCTTTTATTAAAGCTCTAAATATTGCACTAAATGAAGCATGTGAACATCTAGATATATGATCTATTAATAATTTGTTTTCGTGTTGTTTTTATGACAAGATGATTGCTCCTACACGTATATTCACAATGCTTCTGTGTCATGTTAAATTCTGCATCATGTAATCTTTGTTTTTACATACTGAATCTTGATTCATGCAAATGCTTGTTATGAAATGAGCTGCAAATACACTATTTACATATTTATCATCTTTATATGATTGTTAGGTTCATTAATTCATTGCATACTCTTTAGAGCCTACTAAGTAGTAGCTTCAACCCATTAACCCATGAACTTGCATGATTAAAGAGAAATTATAAGAGGACTTTTTATGCTTGTTTTTCATCATGATTCAATTCTCTAGCATCTAATGATTGATTTGGATAAAATTAATCACAATTCATCTCTAGCACCTGGCCTAGATTCTGAAATCAGACTACTGTCTGATTCAGAATTTCTTGGGGTGCACCAAACTAGAGCACCTATATGGCGCACCAGGATGGCGCACCTAACCAGAGCACCATCCTGGCGCACCATTCTGGCGCACCAGTCTGGTCAGAGAACAAATCATCAACTTTACATCATGATCTGCATGCTTTTCTGGGTGTTTTGAACTTGATGTTTTTTGGTGTTTATTCTCTGATATGTCATGTCTTTATATGCATGATTTCAGCCAGTGATAGCATTGTTTGTGTGACTTTTGCATCTCACATGTTCAGCCTGTTGTTGTAATCTGGTGAGCTGATTGCCCCATGAACCCCTGTTTGGAAGGTTCTTATGCAACAATCCATGACCTAGATCTAGATGACATAGCTAGAACTCATTGTTTTGTTTAGCATAAGGGTGGTGTGGTCATATGTGAGGCATATAGCCCTTGAGCATAAGACCCACATTGTGTTTTCATTCTTGGATTTTGATAGATACTCATGATGCATGTTCTGATGGGTTTCTGCAAATTTACAAGATTTTACATTGCATGGCATTAGGTTGGTTTTCTGTCTGATATATGATTTCTCTGGCACACTTTCCTGACACATCAGTAGAGCACATAGGTGGTGCACCAGACTGGAGCACCAGTCTGGCGCACCACACAGGCGCACCTGCCTGTGTTCTATTGCACGCAGTAGCTTTTGGCATGGCATTTAGCATGTTTCCTGTTTGGATTTGCCTTTGGTTTTCTCTGGGTGTCTTCCTAGACATATTGGGATGACTCCACTCTGTTTTCAGCCATTTTTATGCATAATAGCTCATATTTTGCATATAGTAAAGCGAGGATGAAAGTCACTCGGTATTTTTAGATCATTGATCATATCTGTGCAACATCCTTGCACCGGTGCTTGATCCTGCGCACGGGTGACCTTTCTGAGCCTTAGGATACACCCTACAACCCAAGCACCCATGTTTAGCATAAGGCACCACTTGCATGTAGCATTGCATGGCATATCGCCCTCGGGCGTAAAGAAAAGGCTGAAAAGCCAACATTTCATATAAGTAAATGAGAAATCCATTAAAAAGACTGATTTTTTGGACGCACGAGGGTGTCTAATACCTTCCTCATGCGTAACAGGGATCCGTGCCCATTTCTAGTTTTTGAAGACCTTTTCCATTGGTTTTATCATGTGATTTGAATGTTTTTAAGCGGTTTTCCTCATCTCCCATTTTAAATAGACTAGGTGGCGACTCCTGCATTTTTCCTATTATTTTTATTATTTTGCCGTGACTTTTCCGACCCTCGTGCCAAGCATGAGGCTGTCGCCAGCATGGTTACACCCATACACCAACAACAACTCGGTTCACTCTTGGCGGTTCCCAGTGGTTTCCCGTACACCAGCAGCTACTCGATTCACTCTTGGCGATTCCCAACCATTGTCTGTACACCAGCAACTATTCAATTCACTCTTGGCATTTCCCAGCCGTTGCCTGTACACCAACAGCGACTCGATTCACACTTGGCGGTTCCTAGCCGTTGCCAGTACACCTGTAGTGACTCGGTTCACTCTTGGCAGTTCCCAGCCATTGCCTATACACCGGCTATGACTAGCGGTTCCCAACAGTTATTTGTACACCAGTAGTGACTCCGTTCACTCATGGCGATTCCCAGTCGTTGTCCGTACATCTGCAGCAACTCGGTTCACTCTTTGTGGTTCCAAGTTGTTGCCTGTATACGGGCAGCGACTCGGTTAACTCTTGCCGGTTCCCAACCGTTGCTTATACACCGGCAGTGACTCAGTTCACTCTTAGTTGTTCCCTACCGTTATTTGTACAATAGCAGTGACTCCGTTCACACATGACGATTCCTAGCCATTGTCCGTACATCTATAGTGACTTAGTTCACTCTCGGTGGTTCCAAGTCGTTGCTTATACACGGGCAGCGTCTCAATTCACTTTTGACGGTTCCCAACCATTGCCTATACACCGGCAGCAACTTGGTTCACACTCAGCGGTTCCCAGCCATTGCAGTAGATCACTAGCAACTCGATTCACTCTCGGCAGTTCCCAACCGTTGCCTGTACACCGGCAGTGACTCGATTCACTGTTGGTGGTTCCCAGCCGTTGCCTATAAGCTGGCAGTGACTCGGATCACTCCCAATGATTCCTAGCCATTGGTTGTACACTTGCAGTGACTCGGTTCACTCTTAGTAGTTCCCAGTCGTTGTCTATACACTAGCGGCGACTCGGTTCACTCTTGGCGGTTCCCAACTGTTGTTTGTGCACCGGTAGCTATTCGGTTCACTCTTGACGGTTCTCAGTCGTTGCCTATATGCCGATAGCGACTCAGTTCACTCTCGGTGGTTCCCTACTATTTCCTATAGACCAGCTGTGACTCAGTACACTCTTGGCAGCTCCCAGCAGTTGTCTATATACCAACAGCGACTAGGTTCACACATGGCGGTTCCCAGCGGTTGTCCGTACATCGGCAATGACTCGGTTCATTCTTGGCAGTTCCCAACCATTGTCTGTACATCGGCAACGACTCGGTGCCCCCTTGGCAGTTCCAAGCCGTTGTATGCACAGGCAGCAACTCGGTTCACTCTTGGTGGTTCCCAGCCGTTGTCTATACACCGACAGCGACTCGATTCACTCTTGGTGGTACCCAAACGTTGTCTATACATCGGCAGTGACTCGGTTCACTCTTGGCGGTTCCTAGTCATTGTCTGTACACCGACAACGACTCGGTTCACTCTTGACGGTTCCCAGTTGTTGCCTGTTCACTGACAGCGACTCGGTTCAACCTTGGCGATTCCTAGCCATTGCCTTTACACCAACAGCGACTCAGTTCACTCTTGACAGTTCCGAGCCGTTGCCTATACACCGGCAGCGACTTGGTTCATTATTGGTGGTTCCCAACCATTGTCCTTACACCAGCAACGACTTAGTTCACTCTTGGCGATTCCTAGCCATTGTTTGTACACCAGCAGTGACTCAGTTAACTCTTGGCGGTTCCCAGCTTTTGCCTATACACCAATGGCGACTCGGTTCACTCTCGGTTGTTCCCAGCCATTGCCTATACACCAGCAATGACTCGGTTCACTCTTGGCGGTTCTCAGCCGTTGCCTTTACACCAATAGCGACTCAGTTCACCCTTGGCAGTTCCCAACCATTGCCTTTACACCAGTAGCAACTCGGTTCTCTCTTGGCGGTTCGCAACCGTTGCCTATACATTGGTAGTGACTCGGTTCACTCTTGGCGGTTCCCAGCCATTGTCTGTACATTAGCAGCGACTCGGTTCACTCTTGGCGGTTCCCAGCCTTGTCTGTACACCTATAGCGACTCAGTTCACTCTTGGTAGTTCCCAGCCGTTGTTTGTACACCGGCAGCAACTCGGTTCACTCTTGGTGGTTCCTAGTTGTTGCCTGTACACGGGAAGCGACTCGGTTCACTCTTTGCAGTTCTTAGCATCTGTTTATACATCGATGATGACTCGATTCTATCTTTGTAGCTCCCAGTCGCTTGTTCGCACATCGACAATAGCTTGGTTTTACCTTGTTTCTTCTAGTTTAGCTTGGTGCCCGATTTGTCCAGTTGCCAGTTGTCTTGGGGCCAATAACTAGAACCATCTGATTAATGAACCCATGAGGTCCAACTTCCATCCTCTTCTTGGCTTCAGGCGAAGCCTTGCTGTTCCCATCCTATATTTGCTCCACACGGACGAATCTTGATGCCATCTCTTTGCTGATTCCCCACTTACACTATTTTCCCCACCATCTAGGCTAATATCCCAAACTATCTGGTTGACATCCGTCATCAGTCTACCCCTGGTCAACAAGTCTAGTATCTTGCACTCCTTCTTTTTGGTTCGAAAGGTCTCTGTCCTTTGCCAAGTCCCCCTGTTGTGTGACGAGCTTGATAGTCTTGTCCGGGCATCCCTTGGTGAGTTGGGTAATCCCTTGAGCTCCTTTTCGTGGGTGGGTGGGCTACCCACTCATCATCAACGTCGTCTTCGCGCATCACCCAGCATCTGGGTCATCCCTTGCATCAGCATCATGCATGGGCCACGAGTCATGACTTTCGGTGCATCCACCGAATAAATGGTTCACGGCCCCAAAGCAAGTGTCACTCTCCTGTGGACTCAGGCGGGGTGTCTTGTCAACCCTGAGCATCGGTTTCGGTTCCCTCGACCTCACTCAAGGAGGGGCATCTATAGACACCCTGATTTTGCAATCATTTGGCAGAAGGTCCTTTGGAAAGATGCTCTAGTGGCGACCACCAAAACCCTAGCTCAACCTAAGCCTACACACGCCCATTCAGTCCCACACAAGCCCACTCTGGCCTAATCAAAAATCAAAACCAAACAAAACTCATTTAAAACATTTAAAATCCAAATTCAAGTAAAAACCCCAATTAAAACTAAAATTAAATAAAATCCACTTAAAATCCAAAATTAACTAAGTAAAAACCCAATTAAAACCAAAATTAAATAAAACCCACTTAAAGCCATTTAAAATCCAAATTAATCAAGTAAAAACCCCAATTAAAACCAAAATTAAATAAAACGCACTTAAAGCCACTAAAAATCCAAATTAATCAAGTAAAAACCCCAATTAAAACCAAAATTAAATAAAACCTAGTTAAACCCTAATTAAAATCGAAATTAATCAAGTAAAAACCCTAATTAAAATCAAAATCAAATAAAACCCAGTTAAACAATTTAAAATCCAAATTAATCAAAAAAAAACCCTAATTAAAATCAAAATCAAATAAAATCCACTTAAACCATTTAAAATCCAAATTAATCCATTGAAAACCCTAATCAAAATCAAAATCAAATAAAATTCCTTTAAACCATTTAAAATGCAAATTAATAAAGTGAAAACCCAAATTAAAACCCTAATCAAGTAATACTCAATAATATCCACTAAAGAATAAAATCTGATTAAAAAGAAACCCTAATCCAAACAAAAATGAAGCAAAAAAACAATTAAGATAAAATCTAGAACAAATCCTTAATTAGATCAAATAAAAACCAATTAAATCAAAATTTAAATTGGAACTATAATTAAATCAAGTAAAAATTAATCAAATCTAAAACTCAAATACAAAACCCTAATCCATTTAAATCCACAAAATCCCTAAAAACAATAAAACCCAAAATCCTAATTAAAATCACAAAAACCCAAAAACAATAAAATCCAAGAACTTGAATCAAACTTAAACTAAATTAAACTCGAAACCCTAATTAAAATACTAAAACCCTAATTAAACTCAAAACCCTAATTAAAATCCAAAAAACCCAAATCACTTAATTAAACTCAAAACCCTAATTAAAATCCTAAATAACCTAATTTAAAATCAATTAATTAAACCTTAAATCACAAAATCAAAATTTTAGATTAAAATCACAAAACGTAATTAAAAACCTAAATCTAAAACCCAAAATCCCTTAAAAAATCCTTTAAAACAAAAACCTAAAAAACCCTAAAATCGAAAGTCCATCTGCCAAGCCCAATTCAACCCAATGCATCCATTTCACCCCTAACCAGAAACTTAGGAAATAAGGAAAAATAATTCCGACGACCAACTTCAGCGACCCCCGCAAACTCCAGCACCATCTCCAGTGACTCCTGAGAACTCCAGACCATATCTTCTCCTCCTTGTGATCTCCGACGATCCCCCAACAGCTTTTGCCAGCTCACATGAGCATCGAACGGTCATCTACCATTAGGGAGGAAGATCAACAGCTCTGGAGGTCTCCGTCGGAGTTTAAAAGGACCCGTCGTCGACAAACCATTCTCCAGCACGCTTGAACCCACAGAACAGACCCCTTCGAGACCCCTAGAAGCCCAGCCATTTACACCACATCCATAGCTCCCTCTCCAACCATTTTTTCACCCCTAGAACCCCCAAACCTCAGCTACCAAAGCATCCACTGGAGCACCACCACCGGCCTACGAGGAGACAGCCAGTTCATCCTCAGGTAATTCTTCCTCTTCTTTTTTTAATTGTGTTCCTTTAGTACAGTAGGACCCTATTGAGTCTTTTGATAGGATTTCATGGGGATTAGTCCCCTGTGCGTCGTCGCCGATCCCTTTGGTGATGGGTCTACCAACTCCAGTGAGGCCCGTGACTCCTACGATGGGAAGAGGCCTCTGAGGCCTTTCCTCCCTCTCCCTCCTTCTCCTCCCTGAGCTCCATCGCTTAGGAGAGGCTTCGCAGGCCTCCCGTGGCTAGGGGAACGTCACCGTCGCCCCTTTTCAACTTCAGGCCGCCGTCGTCGAACCCATTAAGGGGGTGGAACATTCCGTTAGCACCCCGTGCAGGCCGTCGCCACCAGAAGCCCCCTTACATCCCTCTAAAAGTCCTTCAGTCTCCGCTAGACTGCCTCCGCTGTTGCAACACCATCCCCAACGTTGATAGGGTGTCTTGCCGGAGCTCGTGACAGGGAGAGTGCCCCAGGCCATTCCAACCTTTCCTGCGACTTCCCACAGCCTCACCATGCCGCCCCGAAGCCTCTCCAATCCTCGCCACGTCGGGCCGTCGCTTCTAGACGTGCTACAGTTGGAGTCCTATCGTCGGAGAAGAACACCGGCAAGGGGAGGGTCAACAACGCGTTCTGGCCGTCAAAGGCTCGATCAACTCCGTTGGATCTCTCTCCCATCTTCCCCACCAGCTCCTCCACCCTACAAATCGCCGATCAACTGCCGGGAGAGCTTAGATGAGCCCCCCAGGTCTTCGCCACCAGTGATCTTTAAATCGTCAGCGTGGTTGATAGATTTTAGGTTTTTTTATTATTTGTTTTGTTTAAATTCCCTTAGTTTTTAAATCATTGCAATCAGATCCTAGGAATTTGCTCTCTAGTCCCTATATTTTTCAATTAAAATTACATCTCCTTTGTTTCATTGTAAATATTGCATGATTTACCCTATTTAATTTTAATTCCATTTCCAGTCCTATAAATGTTTGTTTTTTTACACTTAAGTCCCTGAGATCATGTTTTCTTTGCAATTAAGTCACGAGGTTTTGCATTGAGCCCCCAAAGCTTTTTAAAATGAGTTTTCCCTATGAGATTTGCATTCTGAACTCTGAAAGACTTTAAAATCACACAGACCATCATAAAAGTTGAATTTTCATTACATTTAAACCCTGGAACTTTGCATGAAGGCCCTTGAATAATTGAAATACAGTTATTGAGAGTAGGAAATTTGCATCTAGACCCTTAGATTAACTTCAAATTCATCATTTAGGGTTTTAATTGTTTTCACACCCATTTTTGACATTTTCCACTTCTTAATTTATAATTTTGCACTTAAATATAGTTTTCACTTACAAATCATGTTTGCATTGTTAAATGATCTTTGATTTCATATTTTGGTCACATTTGCACATCCTATGTAAATTATGCATATCAAACCCTAAACTTTCATAAAATTACTAAAGCTCAACTTTCATACATCTCACACCTTAATGCCACATTTTTCTGATAATTCATAATCTAAATTTTAGCATGAAAGTTTTTGGATAGTTTTCATCCATAATGGCCATCTTTTGTGGATTTTGCATTTCAATCCTTAATTTCCTTCAAATTGCAAATATGTGATTTTTCAACATTCACTTCTCACCAAAATGTAATCTCACCTTGGTTCATGTGATAGTCTTCTATTCTATGATTTTCGTAAAGTTTTCCAAGTGGATTTGCTATTCCTATGTGAATTTTGCACTTTAGTCCCTAATCTTACCCTTTAACATGTTTACATCAGTTTCTTGTATTTAAAACCTTATCCCTTTCATGTTTTCTTGTTAACAACATTTTCATGACATTTTACATACATTTTGCATACATTTGACCATACATCATGCACATACTCACATTTATCATATCTAGCCATAGAAATGACCAAATTACCCTCGTGCCATCAATTCATGAACATGCATGTTAGTTTTTACACTGAGTCATGTCTAAATCATCCCTCAGTATTTTCTAAACATTTAGGTATATTTTCATACATTTTACATAGTTTTTCCATTGCACTTGCACATCATCCCATCCTTTTTGAGTAAACCTGCATCCTATGTGTTTTTTGTGTGAATTTCTCTCCCACCCTCTTTCAAATTCCTTCGCTTGACATTTGATTTGATTCCCTTTATTCCACATTTTCAGATTTTTTGATTTGATTTGGATTTCATTGCCTAATGGCATACACTAACTGACTTAAAGGCCCACATTGGCCCAAATGCGGATTATTTTCCCTTCTTTTTGTTTTTGACATTTTCTATGATTATGACGGTTTGGGTTGATCCCACTTTTGATCCTTTTGATATCACTATGGTTTTCTAGGACATTCTTTCCAAAAACATCGTCATTTCATGTGATTTTCTTTATATGTCATAGTTTGGTCGTTTTACACGAACTTCTTTGCAATTTTTCTATTTTGATTTCCGCAACGTTTTCTGCGATTCTGATGATTTGGGTCGATGGAATTTTTGATTCTCTTGATGTTGGTATGATTTTCCAAGCCATTTTCTCCAAAAACATTGTCATTTCATGTGATTTTCTTTGTCACTTCCTATTTCGTTTTTCCGTCATTTCATGTGGGTTTCTTCGCAATTTTTGCATACATCTTGCACATTCATCTAGTCATGATCGGGCATTGATATTAGCATGATTAGAGCACAATCTAGGCATAGCAAGCATTCATTCAACCTCAAACAAGTGAATTGGATTAGAAAGATTGAGTTTCTCGTGCGTACGGGGGTGTCTAATACTTTCCCCGTCCGTAATAGGAATCCTTACCCATTCTCTAGTTTGTAGACATCTAACCTTCTCATTTGCATCACATGCACCCTTTCCTTTTGTGATTTGTTTGTTGTTTTCCTCATCTTTCCCTTAAAAGACAAGGTGGCGACTTCGAATTTTTTCGTTTTATCCTATCTTGTGCCTTCACCATCCTGGTATGATTGTGGCCTCCTTCCTCTGGTGCGACTTCATGTCGGATTCCCAAGCGAGCATGGTTACACATATCATCAACATAGACCTTGACTTCTTGGTACATGAGGTCATGGAATAGTATTGTCATAGCTCTCTGATACATAGCCCCTACATTCTTAAGTCCAAATGGCATCACCTTATAGTAGAAGACTCCCCACGAGGTAATGAATGATGTCTTCTCCATATCCCTTTCTGCCATTTTGACCTGATTATAGCCTAAGAATCCATCCATAAATGATAGCATCATATGGCCGGCTGTATTGTCTACTAGAACATCAATGTAGGGTAGCGGCAAGTCGTCTTTGGGGCTTGCTTTGTTGAGGTCTCTATAATCGATGCACATGCGAACCCGTCCATCTTTCTTCAGCACTAGGACGACATTTGCAAGCCACTCTAGGTAATGGACGACCTTAAGAAAATCCACTTCGTGCTGCTTCATGATCTCCTCCTTAAGTTTGAGCAGCCACTGGGGTCACCATCTTTTGAGCTTCTGCTTGACAGGCTTGACATCTGGACTCGATGGCAGAATGTGCACTGCTACTTCTATGTCCAAGCCGACCATATCGCTATAACTCCAAGCGAAGACATCCATGTACTCCTTGAGGATGGCGATAAATTCCACCTTAGCCTATGGGGTGAGTTTAGCGAGGATGCACAATTCTTTGACATCGCCAGCGGTTCCGATGTTTATTAGTTCAGTCTCTTCTTCCACATGGACATTCGGGCCTTCTAGGTCATTATCATAGTGTGGAAATTCTATTGGCACATTGCCATCATCATGTGCGCCAGTGTTATCCTCCTCCTCGTAGGTCACGAGCTCAAACAAAATCTCTTTCTAAAAGGTAGACTCTGTTGTATCTAAGGTGTTGATCTACTCTGATGCTTGGCCCGTTCGGCGTTGGAGGAGAGTTACACTTACTCTCATATTCTTGTACTGGTGGTAGGCGATCTCTGTGTCATCATACCCTGTATCTTCTCATGGGTCGAATTATTCTTGCCTCTTTGATACTGCTTCTTCACTTATTGTTATTTTTTTGGGTTTTCATTGCTATTTACAAGGGATGCTGTTGATTGGTGGCTGTCCTACTGCTGATTGATGAGAGTGATGTCGCCTGTGTTCTTCCCTGAGCTTAGCTCAGGGCCTTTTTTTTTTATTCCCACCTTGCTTAAGGTGAGGCCTAGGCTATTGGTACCATCTAGACTGGCCTCCCGGCTGTTGAGTGATTAATTCGTCTAGTTTAGTGTAAGTTAGCTCTTCTTCTTCTTTCAAAACCATGACAGCAAAATGGTCCTGAGTTTCCTGCAACGAGGGAGTGGCTACTTCAATCATTGCTACTTTGCCTTTCTAATGCCTCACTTCCTCTATGGCGTCTTTTGCTAACTTGGTGAGCTGCTCTTGAAACAGAACTTCCATGTCTTGGACCATCTCATTGATCTATGCCTCTCCAACCACTCCCTTGTCCTCATCGGAGGCGAGATCCACGTAATATGTGGACTCCTAGTCATTGCTAGTGCAAGGGTTGGTACTCCAGGCTGACAGCTGAATCTAGGCAGGCACTGTGATTGGAACTGTGGTTGGCACTGTAGATGAAGCTGAAACTGCCATCTCTAGGACTACAACTGTGATGGGAACTAACGCAGCTGTTGTGGCTACCATGGGGATTGATGCTATAACTGAAGTTGTTGTGTTGTGACTGATGTTGTGCCTAGTGTGGTTGTTGGCATTAGAACCAATGTTGGAATTGATGCGGTGGCTAGAACGGGAATTGCTGTGGTTGGGACAGAAATTGTTGCGATTGGAATTGGAGTTACTGTGGTGAGAACTGCCTCTGCTATGGTTGAGACTGATACCACCGTGGTTGGGGTTGGAACTACTGTGGTTGGAACTAAAACTGCCATGGTAAGGACTGAAACTACTGTAGTTGGGGCTAGAACGACTATCGTAGGAACTGAAACTACTGTGGTCTCTTCCTCGGAATAGTAATCCTCAATGCCTACCCACTCAATTGTGCTTGATAGAGTGCCTTGTTGTAGCACTACTGCGCTTGGACCCTGACCTAGATTGAGGGTCCCTACACTAACGAAGTGAGCAGGAGAGGAGTTCTGTATGCGCCGGGAATGCTCCGCTTGAGGTGACTGCTCATAACCAAGTCCTTCTTGCTTTCTCCGCTCCTCAGCAGCAACGGCTCAACGATCCCCTAGTCGTACTTCCCGAGAGGTGACCCTTTCTCATATCCCCATCGGCGATAGAGATTCTCAACCATCCTGGAAGGATTGCTATGAACAGGTGGGTAGCTGCCACTCTCACATTCAAGGATCAAATTAACCAGCTCAAACTGATAAACCCAGAAGAGAACATCTAAAGGCTTGGATTCAAAGTGGACAATCTGGTCAGACAAGGTTGAGACAGCATCGACCTTCTTCTTTTCAAAGTTTTCGGCCATGACGGTGACGATGTTATCGCCCTAGATGAACTTGATCATGCGATGGAGTGTCGAAGGGAGGACTTGATGCTTGCGGAGCCAAGGACACCCAAGCAAGAGATTAAACGAGGGTTCAAGGTCCACGACGTAAAATTCCATGTCGAACTCAGCGGGGCCAATGATGAGGGGGATTACTAACAAACCCAATGCATCGTGATGCGTGTTGTCGAATGACGTCATCCCTTTCACTGCTGGTACAATATCCTCAGCCTTGAATCTGAGCTTACTTGCAGTACGCAAGGGGCAAACGTTCACGCTTGCGCCATGATCGACCAGGGTGAGGGGGATGTGGAAGTTCTCGAACTGTACTGTTACAAACAGGGGTTGGTTGTGATTGATCCCTACCGGAGGTAACTCTTGGGAAGTGAAGGAGATAACTTGAGGTGTGGCAATCATGCCTACCATGGTTTCTAGGGCTGCAAGCTCTATGGTGGGGGATACATGGGAAGCCTGGAAAACCTGAAGGAAGGCTTCTCAGTGCTCAGCTGAAGTGTGGATCAAGTCCCAGATGAAAATATCAGCCTTGACCTTAAGCTGAGCAATGATGTCGGCCACAGGTTTGGCTGTGGTGGCAAAGGATTTGGCTGAAGTTTCTTTGGTGGTAGGCTTCACTGACTGGCTTTCTGGCGATGGTGGAGCTATTGTGGTTTAAGTTGGTTTGGGTACAGGAGCCGGGGCCTTATACAACTGTCTCGAGCGCGTAACCTCTGTAGACTTCCCTACGGCGTAGTCATAGGGCACGCGATGGGTGTCTTGGGTCTAATTAACGACCACTGGTGTTCTGGCGACCAATTCTGGTCGGGCAGTGGGTAGGCTTGTTGCTAGTAAAACTGGTGGGAATATAGGCTGAGGAAACAGCATGGTGGGATGGGCTTGCTAGGTGACTGGTGTTGTGGATGGAGGAGGTTGTGCTAGTAGGGTCACTAGTGTGCTTGGTGAGGGTGATTGTGCTAGTAGGGTCACTAGTGTGGTTGGTGAGGGCGATTGTGCTAGTAGGGTCCCCAATGAGGGTGGTTGTGCTGACGAGGTTGCTGAATACTCCAGTCTGTCGATGAGTTGGATCATGTTCACACAGGAGCTTGAACCCTAGACAAAGGAGTGATACAAGGATAGCAAGAATGGAACAGAGAAATCAAGGATCAAATCCAAAGGGTCGAGCACAAAAGAGTTGAACCAGGCAGGAAAGATGGCGTGAATTCAAGAGGTCGTGCTCAGGGAGGGGCTGGCTAACAATGCTAGGGGGAATAGGGACGGATGCAGATGCTTGTGCTAGTGTAGGCGCAGACCCCGCCTGCTGGGTGTGAATGATAATGACCTCACGGTCAATCAAATCCTGAATGGCACTCCGGAGCGAGAAACAACTATCAGTCGCATGCCCCGCGACGCGATGGAAGATGCAGAATAGATCTGCTTTGTACCACCCTGGCAATGGATGCGGCGGCAGGCGGACCTATGGAAACTTCAAGAGTGACTGTACCTTCAGGACGACGATGCTCAGGGGCTCGACCAAAGGCGTGAAATGGTGCGCTGGACGATGTGGTTGTTGTAGACACCCCAATTTTGTAGGTTTGTAGGTAGTCTCTTCTAGAATGGACTTTTGGTTGGTGGGCTTTCAATTACTTTTCCCGAAGACCAACTAGACATCCTAACCTAACTTCATCCACAATACCTAATCCAAGACCCTAAAACTAATTCAAAACCCTAAAACTAACCTAAACCTAATCCAAAACCCTAAACCTAATTGAAACCCTAATCCAAAACCCTAAAGCTAATCCAAGACCCTAAACCTAATTCAAAACCTAATCTAAAACCCTATGCTAGCCTAAACCCTTACTTAAACCCTAAACCTAACACTAACCCTAATCCCACTTCACTATAACCACTCATAACAAACTACCTAGCCATTGCAAGCCTATAAATATCCCCCAATTTGCAAGAGAAAGGGAAAAAGGAGAGAAAAACACTTGGAAATTTTGAGAGGAGAGCAACCAAGGAGAATTGTTCCAACCAGAGGAAGCTCCGATCATAGAGAAAGCTCAGAGAGAAGAAAAATTGCCTAGGCCCAACCACCTCTCTTGCCAGCTCTAGCGACCTCCTCCATTGCCAACTCAGGTAAGCCACTTGTCAGAGCCCATTTCCCTTCCATTTCTTCACCTAGGTCTTCCTCTGCTTCCCTGGAGTCGTTCCAATAGAGGAAGGAAGTTCTTTGGCCAGAATTTCGAGTTTGCTTTGCCACCGGGCCATTTTCTGACGAGCTAGGTGGGGAGAAGATCCACAAAGTAGTTCGAGGTCCCCGAGGGTGTGGGATAGGTAGGTTTCTTATCCTCAAGCTTTTCCACCCACTAGAACGCTGCGACGACCTTTATGGAAGCCATCGGGAACAAATCACCATCTGCAACACTCGCCTTCGCTGGAGAAGACGACTGGCAGTGGAGAACGTCTAGGTAGCTCATGCGTCGCAGCCCTCTCCCACGCATTGAAGAATCTTCCTATCCTCCCCCTTGAGCTTCTTGAGGTATAACTCGACGCCCCAAGGTCCTTGTTTCCTCCTACAGTTGAGCTCGTTGGAGAAGATTGGGTCGACGATGAGCATGATCGGGAGGGGGAGGAGTAGTGCTGTTTCTTGCCTATGAGTGGTGGGATTTCTTCCTCTCCGCACCCTCAACCCTCTTGGAGCCTTGGTCCACCGTTCCAGCGCTTCCAGTGGCCCCTTCTTCTCCGTCACCGTTGCCAAAGCCACGACACCAGCAAGTGAGGTGGGGAAGAGACCTGGACCGTCAAACACCTGATCCAAGCCATTAGATCTTCCCCTCTTGCTCACAATGTGCTTGGATGCCAGATCAAGCATCAGGGAAGCCATTGATGGCATCCTAGATGGCCGTCAATGGTGAGGTTCCGTCGTTCCTTTATTTTATTTTTTTTAAAACTTCCTTTTGAAAAAACTCTATTTCTTTTCTTTTCTTTCAACCAGGTCCTTTTAATTTGTATTTAAGCCCCTACATTAGTTTTTTAATCATTTAAATAACGATTTGTTTCGTAAAATTGCAGTGTGATCCTCATGATTTCCTTTTAATATTTTCCAAACTTTAATTTTGACATAAACCCTTTGATTTACTTTTCATTCATTTTACGTCCATAATTTGCATAGAAAACCCTGAACTTCATTAAAATTATTCTAAATGCATGATTTTCTCGTACAATTGCAAATCTAACCCTGTAGATTCACAATTTTATACAAATGTGCTCAGAATTGCATTTTAAACCTTGAACTTCACTGAATTTACACTAAATGCATGTTTTTTATGGCATATTTGCAAACCAGTCCCTAGAAATTCATGTTTTCATCCATGAGTCCACTATTTTGCATATTTAACCCTGAGTTTCTTCAAAATTACACTAAATACATGTTTTACTGGTAAAATTGCATATTGGACCTTAGGATCCTGATTTCTACCAAAAATGTACAGTTTTGCACATTTAACCCCCCAACTTCCTTAAAATTGCACAAAATGTGTTTTCTTAAACATTTTTGATGATTTAGCCTTAGAATCTCAGCCTTCACTCAAGGACATGTAATTTTTGCAAAGTGGCCCCTAGAAATTTACATATTTCACCCATACTTGCATTTTGTACATTTTGTTACCCTTTTTCTTGCATATTATCTCATAATTACTCTCTTGCATCATGCACGCATTTCAAAACTTATTTCAAACTTGGTTTTCACATTATTTGCCGGATTTCTTCCGATTTTCATGATCATGATTTGATTTGGATTTTCATCGCTAGATGGCATACATTAACAGGTTTAACAATGCCGACATGGAATCGAACGAGGATTATTTTCTCTCATTTGATTTTCTTGGATTTTTTAAGTTTCCACTGTTTTGCAAGATACTTTCCAAATATTTCCGATTTTCATGATTTTCCTCATCTCCCAAGGACGTACAATAAAGTGGCATTTTCAATGCCTACATTGCCCCTCGAATTATTTTCCTTATTATTTCTTTTTTTATTTATTTCTTCTCTTTGATTTGGCACGCTTTCGCATTCATTTTAGGCATGTGCATTCGGGATAGACAAGCACACTAGATCCTTAGCAGGCAGGAAACCTAGAAAGACCGAATTCTTCAGGCGCATGGGGGTGTCTAACACCTTCCCCATGCGTAATAGGAATCCTTACCCTTTCTCTGGCCCTTATTGTTTTACGCACTTCATCCATACAGGTGTTTTCTTCGCATTGATTTCTTTAGGTTTTTCCTTTGTGTTTGGTTTTCCTCATCTTTCATTAAAAGACTAGGTGGCGACTCCTTTTCCTTATCCTTTTCTTATCTTTCTTTGGTGTTTTCGAGTCTAGTCTACTTCATTGGATTCACCATCTTCGCTGTGACTATATCGGGACTCCTCATGTGTTTCGCCGCACCTTGTAGTCATGCAGGGTTCCACTAGCATGGTCACAGTTATTGGTGACTCTACTAGGGATAACCAGATTCTAGCTTTTGTTTTGTCTTCCATGCTTGCTTAACATTGATCTATACTTCGTGTTTGTTTACTTGTTCTATTTGTTTGTACATATTTGACTGTACATGCCTTTTTACACGATTGCTACGCCACCACACATGCACATGACTTGATTCATTCCTTTTGTTATGATGCTTGCTTTTCTTCACTTACCTGTGAGCACTACACCGGCACATGCCATGCTTTTGCCTTTTGCTTGTTGGTTGAGTGTTTAGATGCCATGATTGTGTGTTTTCTTCTCTTTTTTTGTATTTGCCATGATTAGGAGAGTAGAGACATGTTTACTTCCCTTTCTAGTTAAAATAAAACACACAAATTCAGATAAACAAATAATAAGGCATAACTAGAGACAAATGCTCACAATCCCCTTGGTTTAATAAAACGCAAGTAAAAAACACAAAAGCGTATTGCATGAATGATCATTTTAGAAAGCATGCATCTTCTCCTCTGAGTCCACCTATAGTTTGCGAAGGACAATTCTGGTAGCCCGTTCTATAGCTTTGGTGTAAGGCATGTTGCTAGTTTGTCCTCCTTGTCCGGGGTCGTGTCGGTGTTAGTAGAGGGTACAACTCCATGCTATTGTAAGAGATGAGGCCACCAACGCACCACCCGTTCACAGCCTACGCTTCGGCCATGATTTAGAACGGGAACCTTACTTTTCTGACAAGAGTCAATACCTAAACCCATGAGTGCATCCCGTGTGGTCAACTCCATGTGGGACATGCATGGTGAGAGAGTACACTTTAGGACATTCATCTGCATTGCGTGTCGTTGCGTACCACTTTAATAACTCGCATTTGTCTTTGTGTCATTGTTTAGGTTCTGACGCCTGTTTCTCTTGCCTGTTTTCTCAAGTAGCTTGTTGCGAGGTCCTTAGCTAGGAGCTCAGGTGTCTCCGTTGCGGGCAGCCTCCTGTGATTGTTTTCTCTTGCTTTTTTTGAGCTATTGGTCACTTTTGGTAGTAATTCATCTTAGAGCTCATGCGTTTGTCTTTTGCTGTAGCTCCAGTCATTTCACTTGTGGCTAGCCATGGCCTCGTAGACCCGCAAGCCTCTAGTTATTATTTTGAAGGGGGTCCCGCATTCAGATCCTCCTTCTTTCACTTTGGGTCTTCTTCTTCCCACCATGTCATGGAGGATCTCTACCTCCTTTTCTGGGACAGCGGCAAACACAAGCCGATCTAGGGTCAGTCACTGAGTCGATTGCGGTGACTACCACGTGGGTCCTAGAAGTTCTGCTAGCTACATCCCACTTCTTGGGCCCTCCTATTTTAGGAATTCAACCAGCTACGGTTATATCTATTTTAGGGACAACTCCTGTTCCACTCTCGCCTTTTGACCTATCCTTTGATGGGTCTTTGGCCATGCAAGCTCAGAGCTTGAGAACTATGGCCCAAAGGCCTTAGCACAATCCTCTTGATCCGGTTAAGTGTCCTTTTTCGACCCTTGGGATTCCAGTGAAGACCACTATAGCATTGTAGGCTCACCCCACTGCACCATCGCCCATATTATTGCCACAGTTGTTGCTCTAGTGCTCAACCCCACACACATCACAGCATACTCACAACCCACCTCAGCATCAGGATCAAGTCCTAGCACATAGGCCATCACTGCACACTAAGTGCACACTTTCCACTGTCAAGCCAGTGCATCTCATCGCATTGGCTGGGCTAGGACACATCTCGTGAAAAACGAGGCGGTCATGTTGAAAGTGACTACACTCCACTGGGTGAGTCACTGAGCACTGTTTTTCCTCAAGTTGTGCTGCTTCTAAGACTCCTTGATCCACATCCCCCACCAACTCCACTTCCTCGGTGGTACGACGCGAACGTATATTGCGATTATCACCGAGCCTAGGGGCACTCAACTGATAATTGCCACACTCTACGGGATGTCATTCAGACTTGGATCGAGAGTGGGACTTTTGTTGTTGGCACGCAAGATGCATCACCCACATCTATGTCTATACCCCCACCGGCAACTAGTTCTGCATACATTACACACCCACACACCACTGTTGAGTGGACACGTCATTTTGTGTTAGTTCAGCAGGGGCAGCAACAACGGCAAAAGCGACCTCGCCGTAGGGAAAGCGACTTCACCTCACTTGGAAAGTCGTTGAGTGACATCTTTCCTAGAGTTGCGTCGTTCCTGTAGCTACCGAAGGTTTGTCCACCACCAGACCCGCTTCCTAGGTGGTATAAGATGAATTTGTTCTGTCAATTCCATCGTGCCCATGGACATTCAACAAACAAGTGTTTTACTCTCTGAAATGCTGTCCAGATTTGATTGGCAATGGAGACATTGTCATCAGCCCACAGGAGGCAGCACACACACACCTACACCCACATTGAGACATGCACGAGCACACCCTAGAATAGCTGACCTTACCTTGTCCGAGTCGGCAAGCTCCGAGGATGCTGAAACTTTAGGGGTTTATTCTCTTTCTCCTAGTTCTCTCTCGGGGAATCCATTAGGCCTCATCAGCCATGTTTGCCCTCTTGTTTTCTCTTAGTTTCTATCTAGTGACACACACATGTGCCACTCTTGTCCTTGTTCCTCTGCGGGGGGCCTAGCCAAAAGTTCGTCAGTTTGCCATGCATCGATCCGACCCAGCACATGCAAGTACCCTGGATCAAGTAGGAGACAACCATCACAGCAGATCTCAACTCCAACAACAAATACAGTCTTTGTCACCAGCAGATTCAACATTCATAGTGATAGTCTCAGTTTCAATAACGGTTTCGATAGCGTCGGTTACACCTACCTTGATTCCGGTTTCCAATGGCATTGCTAAGAGTTACTTTGATCCCCAATGGCATCGACAAAACAGCAACAACAAGGATTGGAGTTGTATCCTTTTCCTTTGTTTCCTTTGTTTTTCTTTTTGCATCACCATATATCAAAACACAAAAAAAAAAGACAAATCACAAAAGTTGATAAAAAATCACAAAACTGAAAAACATTAAGAACAATAGAAAATAATAGTTTGTTTGTCAGTAACATTCTGCCCAATAATGAAAATTGGAAAAACTCGCCTATGTCAAAATGGATTATCCCACCTCAGTTATCACTACTTTGACAACCAAGTTAGTAAGGGAGCCACCGAACATCAACGCTGGATGAAATGTCCAAACACCGCAAGGATCCAGCACCTCCATGAGGGAGATAAAATGTTAGGGGTGATTGAGGGTGTGAGCCAGAAAAGAAAACATACATTCGCAAGGGAATAAAGAATAGAGAAGACAGAAGTCAGCCCAAGAGGGAGAGGCATGCGTTGTAGCTCTACCCGTACCGTACCATGGAGAGGAGTTGGAGTATGCGCTCAATAAAATCACACTTTTGAGGGACTGACCCACCCTCTTGCAATAAAGGCCTCCTGAATAGATTGAGTGCTTATTACCTTTAAGTCAAGGTTAGAGTGAAACCGCACATTTATAAGGGAGCAAAAGAAAATCAGTGATATTAAAAAAAGAAAAAGCAGGTGCAGGTCCTTAAAGAGTTTGGCATGGAGCCAGGTCCATTACACTACTTTACAGTGAGTTTTAGTGCCACCACTACCCATTGAGAGCCACCTATGGCTTGCGAATCTCTATAGTGTCAACTGAGTCGAAGGTGGCATCCTCCTCTAACAGGCATACAGCTTTTCAGCCAAACTGAGGGCAAACAAATAGTTGAACTAAACGAGCAAGCGATCTAGATAATGAACTCAGTGAACAAGCAAATTAATAAATGTAGATAACAAGCAACTAAGATCACAAGACATGCGTTTCTTGATCAAATAATAAGGTCGCTCTCAAACAACTAGTCTGCTTGTTCACAATAATAGAGTCCACCACCATAATCATAGTCATCACAATTTTGCTTGGATGAATCTCTTTACTTGCATATGGATTTGTTCAATAGGATTTTTTTTTTTGCCAAGTGCTTTTGGCTAGGGGCATTTCAGCTACTTGTTGGTTAAAGAGCATATGTAGCAAGGACACCAGTTAGTGCACAAGCTACATGGACTTGCAGAATGAACAACATAACAGCAGCTCCTCTGCAGCAGTCCAGGTGTGGTAAACATTATTTGGAGAATGCCTGAGGTTAACACAGCCAAGTACAGGTTGCAATCAGAACACAATAAGCAGTGACCAGAGAATAGCCTCGACATGCCAGCCTGAGACAGACTACGATTTATCACATCTCATCCTGCCATCTAAGTGTAGCTTAGGGCAGTGGATGAATATACACACCTCCAATCAGTAAAGAATTGTCGCTGGCCTCAACCAAAATCAGCCTCGACCACTTCAGTGATTCAAAGTGCGCCTACAGTCGCAGCCTAATCCTCAAGTCTTTACATCTTTGAGTGGTGCCCAACACTTTCTAGGGTAGCTTGACTCGATGCCAGAGGCATCTGTTTTGCCTTGGTATCTCCTGATCTAACTTCTGTTTTCATTGAGCATCATTCGCCTTTTATGCTAGGAGCATGTCAGCTGATTTCTAGCTGGGCTCACACAATCCGCTACTTGGTTCATTAAGGGCAAGTCGGTTTTTCTCTAATCAGGATCACCCGCACATCAAATGATTAGCAGAGATAGCAACATGACCGTGATCTCCACGCAGCAATCTAGAATCTCGTAAATACAACCAGGAGATTGTCATACAGTAGCATGGTCAAATACAGAACCATCAAAACACCGTGGTTGAGTAAAACATGGTTTGAACATAATAGTCAAAGGTAGGCTGCAATCTCAATCAAAGGCCTATGTCAAATTGCCACAATTCCTTCTGTCTTCCAAGTACAATACGAGATGGCAGTTAGTATACATATTTCCAGTCACTAGATGAATGCATCACTTACTTTGACTAATGACCGTCTCAATTATTCCGATGGTTCAAGGTGCATCTATAGTTACAATCTGGCTTCCGAGACTCCATACTCTCGAATGATGTCCAGCCAGCTCAATACCAGGGGCATGTCAACTGCTTTTTGGTCAAAAGTCACATATCATGTGCTTAATAGAACACCAGCTACTATGTAACTGAACCAGAGTCTTCGACTAGGGGCATGTTAGTTGTTCTTTAGTCAAAAGTCCCATAACAGGTGCTTGATAAAACACCAAACCAGAGCATTCAACCAGGGGCATGTAAGCTACTTTGTGGAAAGGAGGGCTGTTTTGAGAACACTTGGTGCAAATTATCTTTGGAATGATGGTCAAGCACACGTTCTTATAAAGAAATGACATTCATAACATAAAGGTTCCTACAAAATGACAACTACAGTAGGACACTGCAGCGAGTCAAGCATTAGATCTGGATTGTCATTGGCTTGTCATAAACACTCTGAATTCACGACGGCGTTGGGCATAGACAACTAATCTCCAATTGTCTCAACGGATATCCCACACAGCAGCGATGATCTAGGGTGCACTGGTACATGTGAATAAGGTCTCCCTGGCAAACCCTTTTGGCGAAGCAGTTGGCCAGGACCCCTGCATCCTTGACTTCCAGCACTTTTGTGGTGGTTCAAGGATTTTTGCTTTGTTAAAATATCCCTCAGCCTTCACACTTTTATTGTCTTTCCTTGATGCCAGGGGCATGTTAGCTGCCTTTTGGTATCACCTTCCCTCCTTGTTATCATCCTGCCTGGGAGTTTGTCATCAACTTTATCTTGGTTAAAAGGTTCCTACATTTCCCTTGTGCTTGGCTTGTCTTGGTCGGATGAGTCTAGATTCCTTCTTCTTTTAGGCTTTAGATGAAGTCTTGATTGTAATATTCCTCGACTTCGCTCTGATTAGACGAAGTCCTCGCCTGGGAGTTTGTCATCAACTTTATCTTGGTTAAAAGGTTCCTACATTTCCCTTGTGCTTGGCTTGTCTTGGTCGGATGAGTCTAGATTCCTTCTTCTTTTAGGCTTTAGATGAAGTCTTGATTGTAATATTCCTCGACTTCGCTCTGATTAGACGAAGTCCTCGCCTGGGAGTTTGTCATCAACTTTATCTTGGTTAAAAGGTTCCTACATTTCCCTTGTGCTTGGCTTGTCTTGGTCGGATGAGTCTAGATTCCTTCTTCTTTTAGGCTTTAGATGAAGTCTTGATTGTAATATTCCTCGACTTCGCTCTGATTAGACGAAGTCCTCGCCTGGGAGTTTGTCATCAACTTTATCTTGGTTAAAAGGTTCCTACATTTCCCTTGTGCTTGGCTTGTCTTGGTCGGATGAGTCTAGATTCCTTCTTCTTTTAGGCTTTAGATGAAGTCTTGATTGTAATATTCCTCGACTTCGCTCTGAT
>JAMKQA010001423.1:0-25579 GCA_024699735.1 Posidonia australis
TCCGAACATATGGTATAAGTCTAGTATGTATTATTGTACAAAGTTTAAAGCCACTCTGTATGTTAACTATTATTCAATTGAAACATCGTAGATTCAAATTCCAACAGATAAAGAACCTTTGAAGGGAGGAAAGAGGTCCAATATGTGTGCCTTATTTGGGCGGCAAGCTCAGCTGATGGGTTTGATGTATCCTGTACTTGGACGACTGAAAAATGGTCGAGTCAATTGATCCCAAATCCACTTTTTCATCGCTACTACTGTTGAACGTGCCCTATCAACATCATACACGCAAGAATGACAATAATGGCCTACATGTGAAGCCACTATAGATAGTTTAATTACGCAGTCGGCAGGCATGCTTGTTAAAATCAAATTAGGTGCCAAACAATTAATGGTGATGACAAAAAGTCTTAACATGTGGGGGCCATCGTGATGTTTAAACACATCGGCCAAGACTTAAGGCTTAAGGCCCCACATTGGAGACCGATTCCGTCCGGATAAGCGTCACAATCCAATCAATTTCAGACGTCAGATCTCCACCCACCCCGTCACATCCGCCGGCCCCTGGTCATCATGCTTTCACAGGGACATGGTCCCCACCGTCTCCAACCCGAACGATCACAATCCGACGGAGAACATCCGTCCCCTTACTTTCCGAACCTACGGAGGAAACGCATCGCGCAACCGCAGTCGGCGACGGATGCTCGGCACGTGGCACTCGCGGTGAAAGCGACAGCTCAGGTTCGGCAGTCCGAACCTAAGGTCCGGACAGAAGCTTCGGGGACGCCTTCGTCTGGCTATAAATTGGGACGGAACGGTTCGAAGCTTTTTCACGGTTGTTTCTGGGAAAGATATTTTTGGGGGAGAAGAGGGGAGGTTTTGTTGTGGTCCTGAAGACTTTTTATTCTCTACGGGCATAAGGTATATGATCATCTCCTCGACGTCTAAAATCGTGTTAGAATGCGTAAAATTTGAGATGGGATTTGACGGATTCTTCTTCGATCCGTCACCGATCTGAAATGTTTCGATCTGGCCCGATCTGATTCGTTTCAATCTTCCTTGCTTTTTGATCCGAGTGGACGAGAAAATATGAGATCTTGTTCTGTTAAATCCAGTTCAAGTTTTAAGAAACTTATCAACCTGATGCCGGCGATCGGTCGATCTTTTTGGTTTTGGCATGTATTCGATTGTTTTCTGAGAGATTTCGTGTGGATTCGGAGTTGAGATGGCTCGTTCTGATTTTTCTTTCTTTTTTACTTGAACTCTTTGATCTGGATTCTGGTCAATTGTCTGAGAAATTTATTCCTGCGATTTGGAGCTAGTTTTTTGCTTTTGTGCTGTGAGAACCTCTACTATTCTAGCTTTTTTTTAATAGAAAGGTTGAATTTTTTTAATGGCTGTGGATGGTCTATTTGCGTATTCTTATCAGCTCGTATCTTCACCATGTTAGGAGGGTGGTTATACCAGATCGGGATGATATGTGATCTCATGATTTACCACCATCTTCTCCTGTAGAATATTTGATTATATGTTGGATTTCTAGGTGTATTTTCTATGGAAGTCTAGGACAGCTGATTTTCTACCTGCTCTTTGACCTTTATGTTCAGATCCATGTTGCAGCTCACTTCTGATTTCGTACTCTGCATATTAATTGGCTCGTTTGATTCTTTTGTGGGCATGAGCTGTCTTTAAACGTTTGGGTATATGTGTATTAGCTACTTTGCCTACAATGGTGCGCATTTTGATCTTCTAAGATGCCTATTATAAACCATCTGCTTCCTTGTATACATCCATGTCTTGCTATGTCTCAGGCGTAAACAGAAATTTCATTAAGGTAGCTGAGTTTTCTTGTCTTTTATTTGTTAAGACAAGTATAATTAGTTTTTTTTTTTTGGGTAGTTTAACCACTATTTTGTTCGGTTCGTTGCTTATTTGTGTCGCCTTCTTGAGGATTTCTTTTTCTGGGTTGACGCCCTCTCCGTTTACAATTGTTTCGCTTAAGGATTATTTAATAATTGTTTTGCTCTAGGATTATTCAACAATTATTTAGCTTAGAGATTCCAGATGCCTTGGATTTCCTTTCAAGGCTTTAAATCTTTGCCTGTGGGTTGTGGGTGGTCCATGTGTCTAAGAAAGCCAGTGTGCTTATACTTCCTGCCATCGAGTGTCTGTCTCTCTTTCATCATTCTGTATCTTAGATGGTGAAGTGCAATCTTCCGTGGTTGTATGTAAGTTTTGGCTTGTTGTCATAGTCCGTGAGTCTTCTTGAATATCCTGCAAAATCGTCAGTTTTCTCATATCGTTCTTGATTAGCTTCTCTCAACTCTCCTTCAATATTAGATGCTTCTAATTCGTCTCCAATGCAATTCCGTTATAGTTTGATTTTTGTACTCATTCTGAATTCGGTCAAACTTCGCATTACAGTCTCCAATGATGCTTTTGCTGTTTTGAATCCCGTTTATATGCAGTATCTGGTGTGACTATGAGTACTATGGCAGTAGCATCTGGAGGACTAAGGTCCAGTTTGAACCCAAATGCCCCACTTTTCATCCCAGCAGCCCTCCGAGAAGTGGAGGACTTCTCTCCTGAATGGTATGAGCTGGTGAAGACATCTACATGGTTCCGTGAACATTGGTTCAGTCAGCATCAAGAGCAAGATACTTTTGATGGTTATGAGGATGATGATGATGTTGTAAACATGCTGCCAGATTCCTTTGATCTTGGCATTGATGATGAGCTATCAAATTTTGATGGTTTGGAAGAAGCCATTTTCCCCCAGGCTGACGGCTATGTTGGAGATTATGCTCCAAAGGAGACACTGAGAACCGGTAAGAAACGCCTTTTTCTTATTAGACCATGTGCATGAGTATACTTGAATTGTAATGGGATTTGTTTACGTCCCAATTTTGAAACTGACGAGTGTTGGCTGGTTACTTTCCTAGTGAGCTTCGAAGTTGTGATATCTCTGTTATCCTCCAATTTTTGCAATGACTAGTGCTAGTTAGCCAAGGGGCCCAGTTCTAAGGTTGTTTAGGTTGATTAAGATAGCTCAAAAGCACAGATGGATTATGTATTTCGTCCTGCGTTCCGTAGGATTATTTTGAGTCCTTGACACTCGTACGCACACAGACACAGAAAGATTTAAAAAAAAGAAAAGAAATGTAATTTTCGTAGTGTCATGATTCAGGAGAGAATTTTCTTCTTTGATTACTTTTTTGGTAAATTTATGTCTATATATGCAGGTCTGGAAATGGATGCAAACACAATAATGATGAGTTTGAACTTGAAATCTCCGAAGCACCGTCGGGTTAAGAACCTGGCTGATGCAGCCAGATACAGGGAGAAGCCTGTCCCGGCTGTCAGCCCCAAGACCAGCCCTCGCCGCATCATCCAGCAGCCTCGTTAAATCATTTCTGTATTGGTAGTGTTGATATTGTGGCTTTGCCGAGGGGTACATTTGTGCCATGCAGAGTGCTAATCATCTGAATTGTAGTTTTTGTATAGAAGAACTGCAATGTGTCTAGCATGTACTTTGTTCTGCTTGTGTTGTATTTTAAAAAGGTAAATGTAAAAAAAATGTTAATAGCTTTAATGTTAGCAAGAACTTTTCTCGTTTATCATAGTCCTTGCACTATTCCACTTGATGAAGTTGCAGTAAGCGTTGGAAAGCAGCATGCTCGTCCTTCTGTGGCTTCCACGTTGTGGGAACCCATGTATTTCTTTGTCTTCCCCGACCTCTCGTGATCCTAATTTCATCCTCATTTGGTTACTCATATATTTATTAAAGTAAATTTAACTACCTGACTAATATCCTTCGTATTCCAATATTACTCTTTAAAGACGTTCCATCCACTCAAATTCATACGAAGGAAACTCGATTTTGATGTACGCCCAAAGTGCATCTCGAAGGTGGCTCGTATGGTACATGTAATGTTGGAAATTTCCTATGTAGCTTAACAATTAGTATTCAAGGGAATTTACACTTTATCTTCCCAAATTATCCTTAAAGCATTTCAAACACGAAACCAGATGGCAACCCAGTTTCTAGAAGGAAAAGGTTTGCGTAATTCTTACATAATCCATCTCAATCGTTTGACGGTATAAAAAACAGAGAAATGATACAATAGCTTTCACTAATATGTAAATTTAACCATTGGTACATGAATTAGTGTAATATTTGATAGGAGTGTCAAAACGAGTTAATAGATCGGTTTCGGGTCAAATAATTTCCATTTCAATTCAGTTACGATCAATCCAAATTCAATTTATTTATAAATGAATTACCTATCATTGGTTTAACCCATTTATTCTGTTAAATGAGTTAAATCGGTCAACCTAACTTTTGTTACACTCTTTGAATATGTTTAATCTTATCTAATATTGAATATTATCACTAAATAAAATAAAAAGCTAAATAATTATTCACAAGATACAAAATGAATAACCAAGTACATAAATAACATAAAATATTAAATACAAATCAAAATTTATAACTAAATATATTAATAAATTTAAATTAAAAAATCATATATTTAAATCCTTCTATGGATCATATATGGGTTAGTTCTATTGACTCAAGTTCAACCTATTTATTAAATAGGTTAAATGGATTAATCCATTTCTTATCCAAATTCATTTAACAAATAAAATCTGTTTAACTTGGTCTAATAGTGAAATCTCTTTATGGTTGTACGAGAGGTCGAGAGTTCGACTCCCACGAACATCATATATATTATAAGAAAAAATTATGAATATGATAGTCTCATAATCAAAGATTTAATATGATTGTAATATATATTAAAAACTGTTAAAAAAAAACATAACCTATTTAAACACCAGGTTAGCGTCTCAGAAATTACCACCCCTGACATTTGACGTACACAGACAGGAGACCGGAAAAAGGAAACGCAAAAAGAAGTCCCTGATGAACCATGCGCCACCAGTTCACGGCCACTTCCAGCCCATATCCGAGTATGGACACAAGGGTCCGTTAGAGACGAGCCCAGGGGAATTCGGAAAAAATAAAACTCATTTTTCCCGCCAGCCATTGTCGTCTCCTCCCGCACCCCCCATCTCGAACTGCCGGTGCTCCTCTGCTTCTTTTTCTTCTTCCCCCCCACCTCACACTTCCATGCTTCTTCTCCGCCTTCGTGGCGTGCCAGCAGATCATCGCGCGTAATAGCATCCAGGTTGACTCCAACCTGAGGAATCCGGTGTTTTTCCTGGCTTCTAGGGTTTTTTCTTGTTTGGAGTTCCCAATGGAGGGGATCAACGCGAAGTTACTGGAGAAGTACCAGAATCTCAAGGTATGGGTTCCTTCGTCCCCACCTTCCGTGTCATTCGAACTCTTGGTTTCTCTCACAGCGCCTGTTTCTTGTCCATTTTGTGCAGAAGAGGAGGGTTTCTGAACTGGAAGGGTTGAGCTCCGCTGAAAATGCCAAATTGAGAAGTTATCAGCAAGGTGTGCTCTTGTTTCCCCTTTGCCGTTTTGTAATTGGTTTTCATGTAAGATTTCTGTGGTCCGCAAACCTTATTCTGTTGGAATGTGTGTAATGTGTATGTTTCCACATAAGTAAAGAGAGCTAACTGCGTCACACAAGATAAGGGATTGGAGGGAGGTGACGAGCTTTTGAAATTGTAGAGCATAATTGAAGTTGATGTTTTCACAATCAGTATGGTCTATGAAAGATTTTAAAAGATGATTAATATTTTCCTTTTGTTTCAGCCATGGAGAAATTGATCGACTCATTGAAGAAGGAAAATGACCAACTTCGTGATCAGATGTATGGTTTATGCTTTTCAAATGGCTGTTAACAGCTCATAGTGTAGGAATGCTTCTTCGAATGTACAATATTTTATGTCCATTAAATTATTGGATTAGCAGGTTACTTAAGGAGGATGAGTATGCTAAATGCGAGAATCTTTTGATGGAAGAGAAAGAAAAGAGTAAGGAAGAACTGATTTGTTTGGCTCTTACCTCTTGTTTCAAGTCATGCTTTATGCCATTTTGATTGTCAACTTTTATTATAATAGGTAGCTGTTGTTTAACTTGTCCATGTTTTTTAGAGTAGATTTAGAATTTTACATAAATTTGCTTTTAATCAATGTTTCTTAATTAAAATTTTATAACTTATAAGTGAGCAGTTCCTTCCCCCCTCCCCCCCTCCTTTTTTTTTTTTGCTTCTAGTTGTTTAAATATCGTCAGTTTCTGCAGCAAAACGACTATCTGATGAAGTTGAGAGGCTCCATAATCTCATTTCAGAAAGAAACTATTGCCAAAGGGAAAATGAAAGCATCTTAAGAAATCAGTGTACAAGTGGTAGTGAAGATAACAGAACTCCAACATTAAATTTGTCAAATAAAAGCCCGGAGGGCAATTCAAGGCACTCATTAGGTGTTTCAGCTCAAAAAGTGAAAGCATTATCATCCACTGACCATAATGAGGCTCGAAATGAAGAAAGTGCTATTGCATTAGACAGTTGGGAGCTACAAGTTGTGGTGAGTGAGAAATACTCTAGTCTCAGTGTTGGTAGTATACTTTCAATGGCACACCACACACATTAAGAATTAAATTTTCACATATTTATGAGGTCCAACTGGAAACAGCCTCTCTGCATGTAGGGGTATGGCTTTGTACAAATGGACCCTCGCTAGTATCATATATTGGTGGGAGTCTCGTGCATTGGTTTTGCCCTTTTCTGTTTATGAAGTCCAGATGATTGGTCACTCATGATTTTTGTTGGCTTTCTGTTTTCAATCTACACTTGTAAATGAGGGTCTTCAGCCAGATTGCTGTAAAAGTTACATTGCCAGTTCAGGTGTGTTCTAGCACAGACCTTACTACACTGCCACTTGCAAATGTAGTTCTCTGATCCCTGCATACATGTGTTATCTAGATGGTGCTGAAAATCATCCTCCCAGTTGTATGTTTCAAACACTTGTGGAGTCATTGGTTGGTGCAAAATTTTCCGTGAACAGGCAAAAGGAGCAACCCTACATTTCAGTTGTTCATCAATCAAGTGGTAATAGTTTATATCTAGAAAGCTTATCTTTTAGTCTTAAACTATTTTTTGTTGAAAAATAACATGTTCTGTTAAATATTAGATACGAATGCATCTCATTTTTTCTCACGTATGATTTAGTTTCATATGACATTGCATTATAGTTGCCTTTGTTTTGTTCTATCTAGTATTGTCCTGAAATTGGATACAAGATCTTAACCTATACTGCTTGATAAAAGTCTACCTGACTTTTTTTTATTTGATTTTTCTCTGATCGCTGGTCTCCTTTACTTTTTGTCCTTAACAACGGGGTTCCTAAGTTTTGCTCTCAGAGCATGTAAGCAAGTAGACTTAAAGAAATAGCACTTCACATGTCTATCCATCCAATTGCTCCTTTTTGAAGTAGTCATGTTCCTTTGCTCATATGACATTATGGGAGGGTTTGTGCATCCAGAAAGTAAAGGAAATGATTTGACAGGAATTTCATTTCCTGTTGACCATACAAAATAAGGGTGTTTGTACACTTAACTAGAAATGATTTTAAAGGAAACTCAATTCCTTTACTTTTCAGAGTATATAAATCCCAATGTTTTTCATTTTTCCTCCCTCCCTCATGGAATTTCACCCGATTACCACCTACACTCCAATCTCCCTCCCTCTCGCGAAAACCCCTCTCCCATCGGACGATTGGATGATGTACATGTAGTGGACTCTGGCGAACCAAACCCTAGGCCCTAGCCCTCGCCTCCTCCTCCTCCCCCATGGCGAAGAAGCGGAAGCTTGCGGTGAAACCCGAAGCATCGGACACTGCGGTGGGGACCGCCATCAATGGCGACGGCCCCTCTGAAGAGGAAGCCATCGTTGAGCACAAACCCGAAGTCCCCGATGACGAAGACGCCCAAGAATTCGTGAAGAATCTCCTTGATCCCCTCAACAAGGAGCAACTCATCGACCTGCTCTCCATTGCCGCCGAAGCCCACGCCGATGTGATGGAGGAGGTGCGCAGGGTCGCGGATGCGAACCCCGTCCACCGAAAGGTCTTCGTCCACGGGCTCGGGTGGGATACGACAGCAGAGACCGTGGTGTCGACGTTCAGGGAGCACGGGGTGATCGAGGATTGCAACCTGGTGGTGGATAAGGCCACAGGGAAGTCGAAAGGTTACGCCTTTATACTGTTCAAGAGCAGGGCCGGGGAGCGGAGGACGATCAACGAGTCGCAGAAGAAGATTGGCCAGAGGATGACGGCTTGTCAAATGGCATCGCTGGGGCCCGTCGGTCCGCCTCCGCCTCTGGTGTCGAAGTACACACAGCAGAAGATCTTCGTGAGCAATGTCGGAGAGATCTCCGCGAAATTCAATTTCCTTTGCTTTCCTGAGGATGCACAAATAACAATAAATTTAGTCAACAGGAAATCAATTTCCTTTACTTTACAATTCCAGGTAATTCCTGTTGACTCTGGAATTCCAATTCTTAGTAATTCCTATCAAATTTTGTGCACAAACAGACTCTATGTATACTTTTATTTTGATCTATTAAGACTCTGAAATGGTACTGGATGCAAGACCATAACATACTACTTGATTGTGGACTGTTAATTAGACACTGGCTTCCTTTGGTTCTACATTAACAAGTGGCCTTGTTAACATTTTTCTTGAAGTTTGTTAACAAGTTGACTAAAAGAGTCTACCTATCCAGTTGTTGCTTGCTTGCTTGGTGCAATTTATTCACACAAAATATAGGTTCTCTTGCAACATCTTAGTTAAAAAACAATTTTTTTTTGGTAAAGTGGGGTCTCTACTTTGTAAATAAATCGATGAAACGTGTTTTGTTTTACCTTTCACAGATCGCAATAAGCAACCACCATCTGGCCCTCTTCATAGCCAAATACTTTCTGAGTGAATCATAGAATAGTTTGAAAAGATAATGAAAATGGCACAAATTTAGGGAGAAAAACTAGAAAGATACATGATACTATGGCTATCATGAGGTGGAGAGTTTTGTTAGAGGTTTTATTTGCTATCATCTTGAAGTCATATATTCTGAGGATCATTTTTCTATTAATATTTTTCAGTCAACCTCTTTGGTAATATCTTGGCTTTTCCAAGGAAAAAGGTATTGTGACGTCCTAACAAAATGTTACTGATAAATCAAATTTCATCGTGCATAGAGTTCATGAACTTGAAGCGTTAGAGGCATATTGTTGGCTACTAGGAAGATTAATTTTTGTGCCATAAACTTATAGTACATATGTGATTTACCAGCGGATACTAATTGATATCTTAATAGAGAAAGCTATTACTTTCTATATTTGACAAGTGGGCTTTATAAAAGCCTTTAAATATATCTTGGGAACCATTTTGAAGTAATTACTAAAATGCTGCACTTGGAACTATAACTTCGACATTTGGTAATACATTTATGTTCCTAGAAATTTCAAACAACAAAATCGTTCAAAAAATCAAACAACATAGTTAAAATCAGGGGGCGTGCTTTATGTATATTTGTTCCTACAGGAAATTCTTATGCTTTGTTCCCAACTTAGGAGGCTTGGTGCAGTAGTGGGTCTCTATTCAATTTGAAAATTTTATTCTATGCATACCTTGTCAACCTTGGAATTTCTACTCTTTCATTTGAAAAAGGAATATCTCAAGTTCACCTTATCATTTTCCATTTTTCACTCATTTACAGTGGTGATATGCAAACTTTTAATGGAATTTGCCAAAATTGGCTACTCAAAAAGGAAATTTCATTAAAAATCGGAAAAGGGGATACAAAAACCAAAGTACAAAAACATAAAAATGGAGAAACACTCTTTATCAAGGTGATAAGGAGCATGAAAAAAGGGAAAAACGATAGTCTTCGGGACTGGATGACAAAGGCAAGAAACAGAAGTAAACAACCCACACACTGACAAAGATCCTTCCTCTCAATTAGCAACTAATAAGTTTAGCTAAGCCACAATTATAGTGTTGGTGTTGATCGCACATGCAAATGATGAAGACCAGTTAATCAACATACGGCATACCGCCTCCACTTCTTTGCCAGAGTCTCTACAATATCCCTGGATAATCCTTTGATTCCTTTCTAGCCATCAAAACCACCATGGAGCATGAGATATCATTTCCAAATCCTCCATGTTCGGCCTCCAATATCCTATTTATTCATCCACAAATTCCAAAAGTCTTTGATTTCCATCTGAGCATTAGAATTCAACCTTATAATAAGTTTCATCAGTCACCCATTCACCTAAGGACAACCAAAGAACTGATGTCACCAATCCTCTTTGCTATTAAGACAACAGGAGCATCTACTTGCAAGATGATAGCCATGCCTCTTCAAAGCCAATTTCGTTAGAATACCTTTGTGCAACATTTGCTAAGCAAACAACTGCATCTTGGTAGGAATGTTATCATTCCAAATGTATTTTGCGTGCTTGAAACAAACTCCACCGCCTGCAATAATATGAAAAAGAGATTTAATCGAAAGGATGTTATTCTTGTCCCACCTCCATTTGATGGAACCATGATTGGATAAAATAACAAAGGAACCTTGGGAATCCAAAAGAGTCATAAGTGCTAGAAACATCATCACAAATTTCCCTTCTAAATCGAACATCACAGACTATCCTTGCCTTGTAACGCTTAAATCACTTATGGATCCTCACAATAGGAAAGGCTACATCACCGAATTGTGACAGAAAAGAGTGTTTAAGTGTAATCACCCTCACCTATTTATCTTTCTAAATCTAACCCAATCTCCTCTACCCCCATTCATACATAAACCACATCTTACTCCTGCTTCCAAAAAACCCTTCCACATCCAAGACAACCAATCCATATGTTCCCCCACAACTACTTGAAACTTAACCCTTTATCATTTACCAAGAATAATTTTTTGCCACAAAAATGAGCCTCCTCACCACCTTGGTGTAGTTGCTTGATCCATTTCTCAAGCAAAGCCAAATTGAAAGAACGAAAGTCATGTAAACCAATCTCTCATTCCTTTTGAGTTTGGGATACTTTGCTCTAGGCAATCATATAGAAACAAACAGCATCCTTTTTACCTTTTTTCCACAAAAAAGGGGCCCATGATCCTTTCTAATTTGTTAGCAACTGATATTAGTATTCGAAACATCGATAGATAGTAGATGACATGTTTGCAAGAGCAGAAGATATGAGTGTTACCTTCCCACCAAACGACAAAAACTTGCTAGCCTAGGGAATCACCTTTCAAATCTTTCCACCATTGGATTCCAACCATTAAGTAAAAAACCTCGATTTGACAACGAAAGACCTAGGTATTTGAAAGGAAATGATTCAACCTTGCAACCCAGAAAATCAATCTCATTTTGCATCAGTGGCCCATTAGTGCAAACCTCAATTACAAGTGATCATCCTAAATAGACCAAGAACAAAAGTTAGATTTACAACTTCCATGAAAGAAACATAAATGACTAAAAACTTCATAACAAGTGAGAAGAGCAAAGGAGAGAGTGAGTCACCTTGTCGCCTTTTAAGCAACCATCTACAAACACTAAAAAACGCATCAAGCTAACACAGTAACAAATTCAATCCCTCTATTTCCTTCCAAACCCCATGCAACACATTACTTCTTCTAGCTAGCTCCAATTGATGCTATCATATGCCTTTTCTATATCTAACTTTCAAATCATACCATGAATTTTCCGTCTCATTCTGGCCTCTATGCATTCATGTGACCTTGAACAAAAGCATATTGAAAAGGTTTTAGTATTTCATTAAGACATTTTGCCACAATATTGTAAACACCATCGAGTAAACTAATAGGCCTAAAATTGGCAATATCAATAGCCCTTGTTTTCTTTGAAATCAGAGTCAAGAAAGTGGCATTCGTACAACCAATATCACCCCGATTCGTAAAAAAACCATTCATCATAATCATAATGTTCCCTTTCAGAAGATCTCAGAATTTCTGAAAAACCAAGATTAGAAAACCATCAGGCTTAGGAGTGTTATCACTTGCCTTTATAAAAATTGCCTTTATCACCTCATCTTCCATGAAGGGTCTTTCAAGTGCTAAAGGATCCTCCTTGGAGATTTTGTTAAACTGTAAACCATCCAAACCATAATTCAACTGCGACTGAGGCTTTGCCCTGAGGTGCTTTGTAAAAAAAACACTTTCCAACGTGGATCTGTTTTTTTCTTTATCACTCATCAACACCCCATCAATGATAACAGGACCTAATGAGTTGACTCCTTTCCGCCCATTTACCACTTTATGAAAAAAAATTTGTTTTTCGATTATCAGCCTTTAACCATAAAGTCCTTGATTGCTGTCTCCATGTAATTCCCTCCCTTATGTTCCATGTGTCCAATTCTGTTTTAATAGATACCTTGGCTTCCCTATCCTCATTCAACCATACCAACAATGTTTCCCTTGCATCCAGCCCATCAATCTTGCTGTGTTACTTTTTTGAGGCCAAACCAAATTGACCCACCTCTTCCATTGCCACGAGCAAAAGTAGTCAAACCCTACTGTTCTTCACCCTTCGGCCCTCCCACCACCCCTTAAATAATCCCTCAAAACCTTCAAACTCCAACCACATAGATTCAAACTTGAAAGGTTTGGGACCTCAATCAATCGTATCCTCAGAAGAGAATATAAGTTGCATATGATCTAATGTAATTATTGATAAACAATGGACTTTGGAAATTGGCCGTTGGTCATCCCAATTTGGTATTACAAACACTCTGTTTAGCTTGGTCAGTGATGGATGCCACTGAAAATTTGACCATGTGAACTGAAATCCATCAATTGGCAGGTCAATCCATTCCAACTCATTGATAATGTCATTAAATTCTACCATCCCAGTTGTTGATCTGCTACTATTGTGAGACCTATCATCTATAAATCAAACTACATTGAAATCAGCACCAATCACAATCTTGCAAGACCAAACTGTTCCAGAACTCTAGAGTGCATGCGTTCTACTTTGTTCACACAGACCGTAAACATTCAGAACACCTCATTTCATGTCATTCTGCCACTTCGCAATATTATGAATAAACCAAAAGTGAAGGTCACATGACTCGAACAAACAAAGTTAGAGCTATCCCACATAGTACGAAGACCTCTTGCAACGTTTGTTGACTGTTTAAATGCAAAACCATCTAGGTAATGGCCTCCCATTGACAAGCATGTTGCTAAAGTGATCGATTCAAGCTTTGTCTCTTGCAAACATACCACATCTGGTTTAGCTCCTCAGATAATTGATCGCACCAAATTGCACTTTCCTTTGTCATTTAACATTCTAAAAAAAATGTCCATTCATACAACTGGGCCTATCTCAATTGAGACTACCCCCAGTCTCTTTGCACAATTTGTCATCTTAAGCAAATATTGTTGTATGTCCTGCATGGTACTTGCCAAAGAAGAACTTAAGGCTTGAACCTTTTCAAATATTCATTCGACCAAATATACACTCCATCAACTCCTATTCCTTCGTTCTATCTACCCCCATCTTCCTCTTCCCTTTCCTTTTTTTCTCATACACCATCCACTCCCTCGTTGAAAACCCACTCTTATCTTTGCTACCCTCACTCCCACTACCTTCCACATTGGTGACTGCACTTATATTCTCCCTACCCTCTCTGTCACATGCTAAAGCCTGCAAAAGGTGGAGACAAGAAGAACAAAAAGGAATATTGTGGAAGATAGAAGGAGAATAGTCAAAAGAAGGGATATTTGTGATACCAGTGGACCACTGCACATCATTCTTCCTTATGCCATGGAGTGACATCCTCCCAACCTCCCTTGAATCATGCACCAAACTCTTCTGGTTGCTATTGCTAAGCACACTCTTACTGCATTCGAATCCCAAGGAGGCATCTAACTGCTCACCCAACAATCCTTACCTATCAAAAACTGGTACTCTTGTACCTTGGTTCATTACCTCCTTTCCGCTATTTGAATCTTCAAACTAAAATAAGAGGTTATGGTTTACCTTGTGCTTATTCAGGCGATGAAGCTTGCTTAAAGCTAACCACAAATGATTTGCAACTTAACCTTAGTGGACTCCTCGTTGTACATCTCAAACCAGTTGTTCAGAAAGGCCCTAACCCCTATAGGAACCCATCAATACTGACAACCTTGGATCCACACCATGTTAGCACCAATACAGAGGAAACACACTTGACACCCAAAAGAAACCCAGACGACGTCAGAAAACTCTTAGTGATGGCATCTCACAAGGGCTCAATAGTGAAAATAGCAAGAACGATTTGAAAAGTGCCACTATGGAGCCCTATACACATGTTGGAGGAGAGATTAGCAACCCTACATCAAAACTGCACTATCGACTCTACAACTTCACCCTCAAACTAGACTACAATGGTGAGTCAGAGTTAACCAACGTTGGAGAAGAAAACCCAGTCGTTGTCATCAATGCTTGATAGTTGATTAGGGTATTGTTGTGGGTAGTTGGGTCATACTTAGCCTTAAAACCCCGTTGGCAATTAACTTGACCTATATGGTCCATCTGGGCTTGGTTCACCTTATTTGATTGAGTCATTTTGAATTAAAGAGAGTCCAATGTACCACAATCATTTAGACCCAAGTTGACTTGGCATATTGTTTTTTCAACTCATTTCCTTTTTCAACCTTCGAATTTCCTTCCTCATTCTGTATTGTCCTTTACACTTTCTCCTGTAACAACCCAAATCATGATGGTTGTACATCATTGCACTTTAATGTTTTCAAATCACAAAATTGATACCCTTCCTCACTCCTTCATTCAACAAGGTAATACCATTATCACTTGTACCCACCTTGCTCATGAAACCTTTTATATGACTTCCCCTATTGAACATGAACCACCTTTAGAATATACTTCACTTCAACCAAAACTAGCATTGATTAAATATCCATCCTATTACTTTTACCTATAGCAACACCACGGAGAATCCCAAACATCTCTACTAACTCCTAGAGAACCTCGGTATTTCTAGTATGAAGAGGTGGCTTCGATATGTCAACCCACCAATTTGAAAAAGATAACGCTTCCTTTGTAATATTCCATGATTGGAATTTGACTTTAACACCCTTCACCTCATCCTCTTTTAGTAACAGTAGTTCCTGTTTAGATTTGGTACTTGTCTTGGTAATCATTGTTGTTGTTTCAGAGACTTTCAATAGTTGATAGTCACCCCACCATTTATCACGAAAGCCCTTTGTTGAATCATTTCACACTCATTCTCTATATTCCACCCAACCATCATTGCTAGTTCTAGTTCTTTCTCCATAAGTTCTTTCGATTCTTAGAAACCAATGGTAATAGGCGGAGTTGGGACCAACAAACATGAGGGCAAAGCATCCTTCTTACCAACACCCCCATTCTTCACCACATTGTTGTATAATAAGTTTTGCGTCATTGGTGGATCTAGGATTTTGTTTAATGTGGGACACAATTATACAAATGACAAATACTTTAAAATAAATATAATAAAATAATAAAATTTAAATATTATTGAAATATTATTATCTAAATCATACAGAAAACTAAATAAACAAAAAACAATTTAAATAAAACATATTGCACATATCATCGGATATGCATGAATACATACCTCCTTGTTGTTTGATGAAGATAAATCAATTGTTGTAATACTACCAATAGCACAATTGCTAGAAAAAATATAAAAAGATTAAAAATATAAACACTACGACACTATGAAATTATACTATATATGTGCAATTGAGAATATGAAAATTGAAAAGCATAAAAAAAAGGATAATAGGGGAATTAATCATGAATTTCACTAGTAATTGCTCTAGTATTTTGGTATAATATTATGTACAGTTTTACAACTTTCATCATCAAATTCTAATGTCTAACGTACAAGTTTACAATAGACCTTTAATTGTTTACTGAAAGAGTTTTTTTGAATAAATGCTCAATGTCTAATATCTTCATCCACCATTTAGATAAGTTAGCCATGATCATGCTTATCTCTTTTTTTTAAAGAAAAAAAAGATCTTATTGCTTTAAAAAAACAAAAACAATCAAGGCATATAAGACCTAAAATACAACTAACTACAAATTAGCAAATGAAACTCAAATTTTGTAAAAACCCACTACCCGTACGTGCAATCTTAACTTGTCCATTGTCCACAGCATATAAGACCCCAAAATCCACTTATCCAAATAAAAAATTCAAACAAATATTTCCAGAATTCCAATTTTCCTTTTCCACTAACCTTAATCAACGGGTTGCAGGCGTGACTTTGCTTTTAGCAAACTAAGGAGCACACTCGGACCGTCGAACGACAGTCGATCAGTCGTTGCAACGCTGCGTTGCTCATTGTTGCTCCTCCTGTAGCATGGAGTCTACTCTTCCTGGCTCCTGTGGCGTTGCGTCGCTGCCAGTAAAGACATAGCTGAGTGCTTTATGCATTTACTAGTTCACTATTGCTTGCTTGCTCCTTCTCGAGGATTTGGGATTATGGGTTAGGGTCATTGAATTAAACATCGACATGTGTCGACGACATTTTGTCGGATTCTGAATTGATCGACACAATTTATAAGTGTAAATTGAGAAATACCATATGTCGGAGCCAAACTTAAACTCGTGTCAGCGAATGTTGGAGTATCGGTCAACACTATGCATTTTTTACACTAAGTTTGAACAGTGTCGAGTGACACCTTCATTAAAATCATAGACACGCACAAGAGTTCTTTCCTTTTCATTTGTTTCTTCCCTAAGTTTCTGTGCATCTCCTCTTTTCTTTTGCAACTCGGTAGCTTACTGTAAATTTAAAGAACTTTCTTTCTTTAATTGCTCTCAAATTTTATTCCTCTCTAAGGTACAACACTTGATTTTTATATAGAATCTTTATTTTTTTTCATTTTTTGTGTTTGTATTTTGAACTTTTCATATAGATTTATGATAGAATCTTAGATTTATCATAATAATAACTAGATCTAACTTAATAATACATAGGTCTTAGGTTTTTGCATGTTTTCTTTTGTGTTTTGGTGTTAATAACTTGATATTACATAGATATAACCTAATAATACATAAGTCTTAGGTTTTTTTTGTGTGTTTTGATGTTAATAACTTGATATTATATAGATCTAACCTAATAACACATAGGTTTTAGGCTTTTTCATGTTTTTTTTTTGTTTTGATATTAATAACTTGATATTGCATAGATCTAACCTAATAATTTTATAAAATTATGAAAAAGTAGTAAAATTTGTAATTAAATAAAAAACAATAAAATATTTATGTTAAGCATATATGAGGTAACTTCTATGAGTACTTTTGTTTTTAAACATTTATTAATCATTTTTATTTATTATTTATACTTAAGGATATTTGTATTAAATCCATCCAATGTATTTTAATGTGACACATATTGAGGAAGTTGATTTAAGTAGTCTAAGATGTAGATTATTATTTACTTTAGCTTATCTTAGAATTTTAAATGAAAATTCAAAGTTTTTTTTACCATTTCTATGGACTTCTGTAAATTTACCGTGTTTCTATCGATATTTCCACCACTGTCCAATACGTTTCGTATTTTTGTCGAACCGAAGTTCGACACGAAACTAACGTTTAATTCTATTGTTAGGGCTTCTCTTCTGGTGGCTTCATGTACTCGTGATTCGCAGGCTAGGTGAGGCATCGTGGGTTTTTAGGTTGGGTAAAATGTTTATTGTTCTTTAAAATTTTCAAATTAGGGTGAGGCTCGTGTCTCACCCAGCCTGTACATGGGTTTGCCCCCATTCTATGTTACTTTTCGGTCCAAGCTTACCACTAGATGTATTACCATTTTCTGTTCATGGGATAATTTTTTAGGTCATCGTTTCTCCCAATGACCCACTCCTTTGCAACTCCTGCAACGCCACAGATTTCTACAGGCCGCCTACTAGTGACCCATCTCAAAATTTTTCAGACGTACTTCAAAACTTCTCAAATCACCCTGGGACATCTTTGACTTTGCTCGACCTGCTAACCAACAGAATAATGTTAGGGTTTTTTTTTAAAATTTAGTTAGGTTATCAATAAGATCTAATGTTGTCCGTCAATATGACCTAATGGTCATAGATGATTTGAGCTTTAAGATGCCTACAGGAAATGCTCCTATAGGCACCTACAGGGATACTTTTCTGAAATTAAATTCTCTTTGAAGAAAAATGTGGAATTTCACTTACATGTGTGGAGACAGAATTTATAAATAATCTTGACAATAAAGTTTGAAGGTGATCTGTGATTCTGCAAAATCAATGGAACTTAAATAGAAAGGGATAATACATGTGCTTTTGTAATAGCCAGTGAAGCCAAGCATTGAGTGACAAGAGGATAGGTATAGTTGCCCAATTCAGCTCCTTTCAATTAGAACTAGATTTGTGACTGCCCACTCCACCCCACCCTCACTCCAACAAAATGAATAAATAATCATGCGGTAGAGATTGGTTGTGCATCCCAGGTATGACATCCATATCAATGTTGGATATCATTTGCCTTTGGATGATTACTGCCTAGGGGTCTGATGAGTGTGAATATATGGAGGGAGTTGTATACTTGTTATGATTCCCATACTAGAAATCTAGTTGTTTTGAAATGCAAAGTTGGGTCAATAGATAAACATTTGAAATGACATGCTCAAAAGTTGTATCTTCGGTATCTCTAATTGTATATGATATGGTGCAGCTATACATAATTAGTTTATTACTGTTTGAAATCAAATGTATTTGCTAATTGGATCCCCCACATGGCTGGTAAGTTAGCCATATACTTTGATGAGGTTAACATGTGCCTTAGAATTTCTGTTGATGCTGTTTTTGGTGATAACAGCATTGTAATGTTTGTGTACTTGTCTACGTGATGCTTTAGCTATTAACATGTATGTGAAACAAGAGTTTATCACGTGGTACCTTTAAAAATGGTACAAGAATTTGGGTTTGTCTGGCCCTTTTTATAAATTAAGGAGAAACTTCTGACTTAAGGTGATAAATTTCATTGACTTCCTCCCTGGATGGGAATGTGCTCTTGTTCATAAGGTGATATATATTTACCACATCTCAAAATCTCTGAACACAATTTGGTCCGGATCAGTCAAGTGATCAAAGATCTGTAAAGGTTCTGATACAAGCACCAGATTTCTTTGCTCATACTTTTCAATACAGAAGTATTGGTACCACTTACTGACCCTTGCTCATACTTTTCATTGACTTCCTCCCCTTTCATTCTTTCAATGACTCATTGAGGAAATTTGTCAAATAAAGAAAAATGGTTTCTTAAAAATATGCCTTTTTTAACTAGTCCTGAGAATATGCCAGAACTAAAGATGGATGTAATGATGATTCATGATTTACCCTTTTGTCGGATTGTGCCAGTAGTGAGATATTAAAACAAATGTTTGAAGGTCTAAGACTATCTCTTATGATTCGATTTGCTGTCTTTTGCTTTATTCTATTGTCAAAATAGAACAGCCTGTCAGCTCAATACTTTTGTAGGAACTTGATATAAAAATTAGGAGGTAATGTTTCTTTGAACTTGACTGGCTTGGCTAGTTCGAATTGTAATGGGTTATGGTGATGCTTGCAACTAGGTAATGGTATTGTTGTTGTCATGGAAAATACTGCAAGAGAGAGATCCTAAGATGACTCGATTAGTACTATTTCCTATTGTCATTGATAAGAAATAGGAAAAAAATAGGAGACACATTTTGCACCCATTTTGATTTCTCGTGTCTAAAAATGGTGAATCCATGAATGAGCTAAAAAATTGCTCAAATGATACCGAGCAAGACTGGGCAACTATCTTGTTTGTGTGTAAAATGGGGTGTTGCACCTGGATTATAAAGCACTATAGCTTTACTAGGTGTCTCTTTTTTGCAACCACATATTGCAATTTCATAAACATCTTAGGGTTTGTTTGTTTGTGGATTATTCATGTAAGATTATGTGATGTGGCATGTGTATATTAATTGTTTATTTTTAAAAGTGAAAAAATAAAAATGCTCATATGAGTGAGATTTTTTGGATTATTTAAAACCTAGTCCACCAACACATAATCCGATTATTTGTCAAACAAACCCTAAGTTGATATCTGATGTAATAAATTAGCCAATGGTATGTTGTTTTTTTCCCAGGTGACAGGACAATGTTCTGAAGTTTGATGCTTTAGATAGCATCAGCTTGTATTGTTTGTACGACACTTTCAATATTGATCACACCCATCTTTTGGAATCAATTTATGCCTGTAAATCAGTTTTGCTCTTTAAACTAAATTTTTTCAGATCTGATTTGAATGTTTAGGGAACCACGTATACTTAACTAGACCAGTACTCAAATGCTTTATTATATAATGTTTATAAATGTTGCACTGTATAACCTCAACCTGTATTGGTAATTCATTTGCAGGCTATACTTTCAGCTTGACATGGTTAAAAAATGTGGATAGAGAAGAGGGTGATTGGTTTTATCATGTTGTGTCTTTGGGGACACTTGAGCGGGTGGCTCTAGAATGGATGAGGGAGGATGTCATGTTCAGTTCAGCCATGTGTCCCATTTTCTTTGAGAGGTTATCACGAATTATTGGTCGATGCCACTAAAATCTATCTTTTTTCTATGCAATGAAGAGAATTTTCTTAGTTTGCGTTTTGGTGTTCTTGAAGTCCTTTGAATTTAAATGCATAACTTCGTGTTACATAATCAGAAAATTTTGTTTTCTCCTGAGTATCATGCATGGTGATTCATTAAAAACCCTGCATATCTCATGACTTGCTTTCAGGGGGAACACAGTATTGTAACTATATTTACATGTAATTTGGTTTGTTCGATTGAGTTTCATCTGTTAACCACATTGTATTCCATTACCCTGACACTCTACAGCAGAAGGCATGTTTGCTGCCCGCATGCTTGAGTTTTTGTACATATTTTCTGTTTGATGACAATGGAACCTTTTAATGCTTGCGTGCAAATTCTTGTGTCTTTTTCATGTGATTGTGCAGTTGGATTTGGTACTGCCGACTAGTCTTGTTTGCATGCATAGTTTTTTTTTTGGCAAAGTTAACTATTTAGTATTAAATATTAATCCCCAGGAGAAGACCAGGGGAGTCAAGTACCAATCACAAAATAGGCAATGTTCTTGTCAATATTACAGACCGTCAGAAAATGGTATTAATGTTTTATCAAAAAAACAGAGGACAAACTAGTACTCCATTGCTTCAACAGGAGGGACAGTAGCAGCAGTCGGGATAATAGAGTCAGTGGAGGTGGGAGGAGCATCAGAAGAGGCAGAGAAGTTCTCTGCTCAGGCAGCCTTCATAGAGGCTACGGAGCTCCTCAGGTCTTCCTTTTCAAAACCTGGTAGAAGAGATTCTAACTAATACTCAATTAGTCCAATAACATTAGAAATAATAACAAAAACAGGTTTAGAAATATTACGAAAAATCCTAGCATTCCGTTCTTTCCAGGTTACCCAAAGGATAGCTTGGATCAAAAGAAACCAGTTAATGTCGCTTAAATGGAAAATGAGGCTGAGTTTATGCCAATATAAGTGTCCAAGGTTACAATATTCAGGATATAGTCTATTACATTAAAAAAAACTGTCATATGTGTGAAACGAAATCACAAAACATAAACAGATGCTTATTAGATTCTATATTGAATTTACGGAAAATACACATAGGTGAACCAGTCCACCCTCTCTTGAGTAGATTTTCTTTAGACAGATTTTTGTTATGCATGACAAGTCAGGAGAATAGTTTGACTTTGAGGGAGCGAATGTTCTCCAAATTTGCTCAAACAGGTCAAATCTGAGCCTGTCATCATTCAATCTTGAGTAACATGATTTCACAGAGAAGTTAGAGGAGCGGAATGGGGTCCAGGAGATAGCATCCCTATCCACACCAAAGGTAGTGGAGTGTAATATTTCGGACAGAGAGTCCAATTGAGATTGCAAGATATCCAAATCGTAAGATGAAATGTTGGAGTAATCTAGCAAATTATTGAGATCAGTAGTGAATATATGGTGTATTTTTAGCACTGATGTTTTTTCCCATTTGCAGATCGAAAAAAGTAAAGGAAGTAAAAATTTCAATTTATCCCCATCCCTTCATTTCTGTTCCCAGAACAGAATCTCCTTCCCATTTCCCAGACGGAAGGAGGAAAAGCAATTAACAATAGGGAAGGTGGTTTTAAGGATTCTCCATAAAGGAGAACAGTGGGTGGAGGAAGAGTTAAGCAAAGCCCCATGCCCTAATTTCATGTATCTGACCTTAACTAACCCAGTCCATATGGTATGACTATCCCTGTTAAGCAATTGCCAAACCAATTTTGATTTTAAGGCTAGGTTGAAATTCCGAAGGTTTAGAATCCCCCAGTCATTCTGCTTCTTTGGTCTACAAATTGCACCTTGATTAACAAGGTGAGTGCCATGGTCTGCAGGTGGGTCAGACTTCCAGAGGAAGTTAAATCTAAGTTTGTCAATGTCTTTCTGAATTTGTCTTGGCATATGCAGGAGAGACATGAAGTATGTGGGGATAGCCGACAGGACAGAGTTAATCAGGATTAACCTTCCACCTAAGGATAGAAACTTAACTTTCCAATGAGCTAGCTTGGAAGCTATCTTCTCCAAGACAGGGGACCAATCCTGTCTAGTGGCTCTCCTATGATGGAGAGGAAGGCCTAAGTAGGTGATGGGTAGGGGAGCATATTTGCACCCAAGAAGGTTACAGGCAGTGTCAATAGCATCCTGCCCAACCTGAATTCCAGTAATTGAGGATTTTGAGAAGTTAATCTTGAGTCTGGAACAGGATCGAAAGCAACACAGGATACGTTTAATATTGATTATGTTATCCCTACCTTCAGCAAGGAAGAGGATAGTGTCATCTGCATATTGGATGTTAAGCACCTGAGAGGCCCTATCAGGGAACTGAATCCCATTGATGAGATCATTATTAGAAGCCAATTGTAGCATGCGGTTTAGTATATGGGTAACAATGATGAAAAGAAGAGGGGACAATGGATCCCCTTGCCTAAGCCCGTTGGACGAACCAAAAAAGCCATGGGATGATCCATTCAAAAGAATGGAAAATCTGGCTGAAGATATACACATCCTAATCCAAGTTATCCACTTTGCCCCAAATCCTAAGCCCTGGAGTGCCTGAAGGAGAAAGTTCCACTTTACCTTGTCGAAAGCCTTTTCAAAGTTTAATTTTAGGAGAAAGCCTGGTACTTTAGTAGAGTGTATGTAGTGGAGGGTTTCTTGGGCTACCAGGAAACAATCTCTAATAGATCTGCCAGGTAAGAAGGCACTTTGGGAGCAGTCTATTATATGATTTAGAACTGGGGATAGTCTAGAAGCTAAAGATTTTGTAAAAAATTTATAGATACTGTTAACCAGACTAATGGGCTTGAAATCAGAGACTGTATTAGCACCTATCCGTTTAGGAATGAGTGCTAAGAATGTCTGATTGATAGAAGCAAGAGTATCAGACTCAGAAGATGTGTATATATAATGAAATATTTCCATTATATCATCCTTTACCAATTCCCAAAAGTTTTGGAAGAAAAAGACAGGGTAACCATCTGGTCCGGGGCTCTTATCCCTAGGTAATCTATGTAGGTTATCCTTGACCTCTTCAGGTGTAAATGGAATTTCCAGAAGATTAGGGTCGTTAATCTTATTAGGAATCAACAGATCCCAATTGAGGGCGACGGGGAATGATATAGAACTGTAGAACAGTCTGTTAAAATGATTCTCAAATGCAGCCCCAATGCCCTAGGGAGACGAGATTACTGCAGAATCCACAGTGAGAGATAAAATTGTGTTGGTACGCCTATGAGAGTTGACAATGTTATGAAAGAAGGCTGAGTTGGAATCACCCTCCTTAAGCCATGTGATTCTGGATTTCTGTTTCCAGAAAATCTCGTTGACCCTTAGAAATTCTTGATGCTTATCTCTAAGGATAATTCTTTCTTTCCAGGTGTCATTATCTATGTTGGAATGCTCAGCCAAAGTATCAATGCTAAGAATGTGGGATTCAATGTCTCTCAGGGTTTGGTTTCTCAAAGCATTGACCTGAGCAATCCACTTTTTTCAGATTTGTCTTTAATAACTTCAGTTTGTAAGAAAATCTCGCAATAGGGTTAGGAGTGAGGAACAGGTCTCTGGACATAGTCCAGAAGTCTTGGATGAAGGAAAGACATCCTTCATATTGAAACCATGCCTTGTAAAACTTAAATGGAGTCGGACCCCAATGCAGTTTCAACGTTTTTAATAGGATTGGAACTTGATCAGATACCACTCGAGCCAATCCAAAACAATGGGAGTTGGGGTACTTAGCCGTCCAAGATGTGGAGACAAGAAAACGGTCAAGTTTCGCCAACGTGGGGACTCGTTGGAGGTTGGACCAGGTATAGGAGCAATTACCTGGTGAGATATCTAACAAACTACTAGCGTTGATGAAGTCATTAAATAGGGACATATGAGTGGTGGTCCTAGGGCAAGAAGAGTGCTCATGAGGGAATCTGATTAAATTGAAGTCCCCACCAATGACCCAATATTCATTCACCATTTGACTAATATAGCGGAGCTCTCTAATAAAATCAGATTTGAGGTTAGAATGACATGGCCCATAGGCTCCAATGAGCCACCACTCAGTATTATCCTCGACAGAGTGGAGATGAAGGGAGAGGTAAAAAATGCCCAAATTGTGAGACAGTAGGGTGATCTTCCTACCATCCCAGCCAATGAGAATGCCACCAGAGGCACCTGAGGAGGCCAGAAAAGACCATAATGTGATCTTCTCACCCCCAATTAATCTAAGTAGGGCTGGGGAGAATTCCTCTTTTTTAGTTTCCGTAATAATAATAATATCACATCTTTGAGATCTAATTAAATTGCGGATAGCCCTAGCTTTAGTACTTGCACCAGACCCCTGATATTCCAAGCTCCTATGATCATGAAACCTTAAAGGGAAAACAAGAGGGCCACACCCTCTCATAAGAACACTCTCTATTATTCAGTAATAAGGGGGACTTCCCCTGATCACACCTTACTTGAGAAAAAAAACTTTTGGGCCTCGTCTTGAGACCTAAGCTGAATACCAATTTTAGAGCAAAAATCTTGAAATTGTTGATACGAGTCCCAAAGCAATGGATCAGGCATGACAGACATATTATGATCATTAGAAGCAACAGAGGAAGAAGGAGTGGCAGCATAAATAGCATAATCTACAGCACTAGGCATGATCTGGGAAGAGAGATCAGAAGTACCTAGAGCGTGAATGGGGGTTCTTGGATGAGAGGGATGAGTAAGCTGGGGTGTATCAGTGGCAACTTCCTTCTCCACACAGTCATAAAGCGCCAGCAGCTTTTGGAATTTCCCCTTGGAGAGATTTCTGGCACGGATCTCAGTCTAGACAAAGCTGAGCTCATCCACTAGTGAAGATGCAGACGCCTTAGATGAAGACGAGGCCTTATACCAACCGTCTGAAGCTTGAGTTGTGGGGGAGGACTTAATCCAGCCCTCAAAAGTAGTGGGTGAGGGAGAAGCTTTGTACCAGCCTTCCGAGCTGGGTGCAAT
>JAMKQA010001424.1:0-19744 GCA_024699735.1 Posidonia australis
CCCCCCCCCCCCCCCCCCCCCCCCCCCCCCCCCCCCCCCCCCCCCCCCACATCAACAAAAAGCTGTAAACACAATAAATGACAAACATAAGGGCCAAAATGTAAAATTCACAAAAGGAGTGAGAATCTAGATGAAAAAAACATGTTCACGACCCCTATTTTAACATGAAAATGATGGGTCCAATGTCAATGTGGCACAGGGATGTAAAAGTTGCACTTGGATAACTTCCTGAAAGGTCGGGGTCTGAAGTGCAAAATTCACACATAAGTGCAAATGTGACCAACATGTAAGGCTAAAGATCAAATCTCAGTGAAAACATGATTTTTAAATGGAATAAATGATTAAATGCAAAACATGAAATGCAATGAGTGAAAAATGCCCCAAAATATGTAGGAAAACATTTAAAACCCTAAATGATGGATTTGGAATTAATCTAAGGGTCAAAATGTAAATTTTATGTTCAGAAACGATTTGATGTGAATCCAGGGACTTTTGTACAAAATACTTGGACCTGAATGTGATAAAAATTGTGATCTTATGTTGGTTAGTGAAATTATGAAGTTTCCTAAGGTCTAGGATGCAAAATACACATGAAAAACTCATTTTTTAAAGTTTTGGGGGCTTAATGCAGAAGACCAGGACCAAACTGTAAAGAAAATTCCATTTTAATAATAGTCAGTGTGATTTTTAAATATTTTAGGGCTCAGAATCAAAATTTCACAGAGAAAACTAAGAAAATTCCATTTTAATAACAGTCAGTGTGATTTTTAAATATTTTAGGGCTCAGAATGAAAATTTCACAGAAAAAACTAAGAAAATTCCATTTTAATAACAGTCAGTGTGATTTTTAAATATTTTAGGGCTCAGAATGAAAATTTCATAGAGAAAACTTACTTTAAAACGTTTCAAGGGCTAAATGCAAATGGTCAGGACTTAAATGTAAGGAAAACATGTTCCAGGGACCTAGATGTGATAAAAACATGCATTAATATGTTATGAATAAAAAAAATAAAACATTCAGGGGGTCACATGCAAGATTCACAGAGCAAATAAAAGAAATCGATGTATTTTAAAACTTCAGGTACTAAAATGCAAATGTTTGGACCCATATGTAATGGAAAAAAACTAAAATGAAATGAAATAAGGACTTAATGACAATAAATCTAAACTAGAGGGCCTGAGCCCAAAAGAAACTCATTCGAAGATCGTCGACGTTCTCCCTCCGACGATTGCTCCGGCGAGACTTCAACGACGATCCAGTGGCGAAGGGGGGCGCGCAACGACTGAGGAAGCTCCAGAGGGCCACGCGATCATCCCCTGGTGGTTGGTCAAGGCTGGGGAGGCCTGAGGCCTCCCCCCCACCTCGCGCTCTGGCGAGGTTCTCTAAATGGCGACGGAGTGGTTGGAGGTGTCCCAGAGGTTGGAACGGCGTGTCGGAGGCTTGGGAAGCGTCACGGGGGCACGAGGTGGTTCTCGAGGGCGTCGCGGGTGGCTAGGATGGTCCCAATCGATCCCCCATCCCCCACGCCGGTGGTGAGGCTACGGTGGATCGACGGGGCGTTTCGGCGGTCCAGAGGCCGAGGGAGCGGCGTGGGGTGGCTCGTAGTGATGCGGTGGAGCCTCCGGATGCGGCGGTACGGTGCGTCAATGGCGGTGACGATGGCGAGGTGGACCTTCAGGTGGCCAGGGGGCTTTCTCCGAAGTAGGGGCAGACCAGAGGAGGGGGAGAGAAGAGGTGAAAGGAAGGAGGGGCTTATGGGAGCCTCACCCAAGGTCAGGAGGCTCGTAGCCTCGCCGGTGGTGGTGAACCCACCACCAGAAGCGGAGATGAGGGCGCACAAGGAGCATTGCTTTGCCGTGGCGTATTCCAGGGGTCTAGAGGGTCCTATGGGCCATGCTCTGAAATGAAACAGAGGAAGAAGAGGGGTACCTGGTGGGTGAAATGTCCTCTCTGGTGATCTTCAGTGGCAACGGCGGCACTCCGGCGAGGCTCTGGCGACGATGGCTGGGGCCCTGGGACGCACAAATAGGCAGGAGGAGGTCTCTGACTTGGGGAATTGGTTGGGTTTCTCCAGAGATTCGAGGGGTGCTCTCTGGTTCTCTCCTCTCTCCGGCGATCTCTGTTTTGGTTTCTCCTCTCCGCTCTCTCTAGTTATGGTCCAGATCTTTCCCCATGGGTGGTTTCTCGAGCTTCTTAAGGGGATGGATGGCGCGAGGGGATCATGGGTGGTGATTGCAGTTGTCCAGAACGTAGGAAGGAGGGAGTGGGAGGAGTGATGGCGCGGCGAAAAAGAAGGTAGTATTTATTTATTTTCTCGTTTCCTAAGTTTTTAATCGAATGTGGTTTGGGCTTTTGGTTTTTTTGTTTTTTTTTTTGGTTTTGATTTTGGTTTTAGGTTTTTAGGGTTTTGTTTTAGTATTTTGGTTTTGTTTTAAGTTCTTGATTTTGTTTTAAGTTTTTGATTTTGTTTTGGTGATTTTATTTATTTTTTGATTTTGTGATTTTGAAGTTTAATTGTTTTTAAATTAGGGTTTTAGAGGTTTGAATTTAATCATGAGATTTTAAGTTAGTTTCTTTTTGGATTAAATTAAATGATTTATATTTCTTTTAGAATTTTAATCATTTTAGTTTTTTGTGACTTAATTAATTTAGGATTTTTTGTGATTTAATTAATTTGGGGGTTTTTTAGGGTTTTGGATTTTAGTTGGATTTTTTAGCTTAAATTATGGTTTTTTGGTTTTAATTAAAGTTTTGGGTTTAAATTAGGATTTTTTAACTTAATTAAATGACATTATGGTTTTTTAGGGTTTTTTGAGTTTAATTTAGGTTTTCTTTGAAATTAAATGGATTAATGTGGTTTAAAAATGGATTTTATTTGGTTTTGATTTTAATTAGGGTTTTCACTTGATTAATTTGGATTTTAAATGTTTTTAAGTGGATTTTGTTTGATTTTGATTTTAATTAGTGGTTTTTGCTTGAATTAAGTTAGTGTGGGCTTGTGTGGGTCTAGTGGGCTTGTGTGGGCTTAGTGGGCTTGGGGTTCTGATGGAGTTAGAGTTTAAGGGTGGTGGTTGCAACCAGAGCATCTTCCAGAGGAGTCTACTGCCAAGTGACTGCAAAATCGGGGTGTCTACACTACCATTGCCAGAGTATGAGCCATTACAGACACAGTTCCTGGATAAAGACATCCTATTCTCCATGGGAGATGCAGATTCTGATGAGCCAGAAGACAAGTCCCGGTGGCACTTATACTTCGATGGAGCTATCAACAAGAGGATTAGATGGATCGATGCGGTATTGTCGACACCACAGGTACAGATGACCCCCTTCTCTAGAAAGCTCACTTTCGAGTGCACCAACAATGAAGCTGAGTACGAGGCATGCATCATGGGACTGCAAATCGCATTGGAACATGGCGCACGGAAACTACAGGTGCATGGGGATGCCATGTTAGTCATATCCCAAATCAACGGTGAATGGAAAACCAAAGATCCAAAGCTGGTGCCATATCACGAGTATCTCCTACAGCTCGTCAAGGAGTTCGACAAAGTACGCTTCTCCTTCATGAGTAGAGCCAAAAACTCCTACGTAGATGCGTTAGCAACCCTTGCTTCCTGGCTCTCAATACCTGAAGAGTGCACAATCGATGTATCAGTCACCCAAGCAGAGCTGCCCGTCCATTGCATGAGCATAGAAGAAGCAGATCCGTCAGCTGAGCTCCCTAGATATCATGACATCAAGACATTCCTAGAATCAGGTGATCTCCCAATCGACACATCACCAACAGATAAGAAGACCATGGCATGCCTGGCGTCAATATACGTGTTGGGCGGGGGACACCTATACAGAAGGTCATATAACTAGATGCTTTTGCGATGTGTCGATAAGAACGAGGCTGATACCTTGATGCTTCAGATCCACGTCGGGACATGTGGCCCCCACATGAATGGAGTACTATTAGCCAAGAAGATCATGCTACAAGGCTACTTCTGGTCAACTATGGAGGTAGATTACTGTTGTTTCGTACGTAGATGCCACAACTGTCAGATCCATGGGAACTTCATACATGCTCTTCCTCAACAGCTGCATAGTATGTCTTCGCCGTGGCCTTTCTCTACTTAGGGAATAGATGTCATCGGGGCTATCCATTTGGCCTCATCCAATGGCCACAGCTACATCCTAGTGGCCATAGATTACTTTACCAAAAGGGTAGAAGCGGCCTCCTACAAAACCGTCACAACTATAGCCACAGAAAAGTTCATTAAAAACAATATCATAGCCTGGTATGAGGTACCACACTCCATTATCTCAGACAATGGTAAGAATTCATAACTCAGAGATTGGAGGACTATTTTCAAAGCCGCAAGATCAAACATCACAAATCTTCCCTGTACCGCCCATAGATGAATGGTGCCGTGGAGTCAGCAAATAAGAACTTAATCAAGATCCTGAAGAAGAGTGTCGAGACACATAAAGATTGGCACGAAAAACTCCATTATGCGCTATGGGCTTACAGAACTTCTGTCCGGACCTCAACAGGAGCGACACCTTACTCATTGGTGTATGGCAAGGAGGCAGTCCTACCAGTCGAAGTAGAGATCCCATCACTCAGAATCTTGAGGGAGACTGAGCTAGAAGAAGCCGAATGGGTCGAGGACAAATACATCCAGCTGAATTTGATCGACGAGTGTAGACTACAGGCCATGTACAATGCCCGCTGCTACCAAGCGAGAATGGCCAGATCATATCAGAAAAGAGTCCAACCTAGGAGCTTCGCACTAGGTGATCTAGTTCTGCGGGCCATACATCTCCCAGACGATCGAGGCAAATTCCGGCCCAACTGGCATTGTCCTTACATCATCAAGCAAGTCTATTCGGGAGGCGCAGCAATCCTCGAAGACATGGACAGCATCGAGCTACTTGAGCCAGTCAACACATGTTATCTAAAGAAGTACTATCAATGAGCGGAAGGCGGGTATCCTTGCTTTGCAAAGTATCCTTTTGCGCATCATGCATCATCTTTTACTCCATCATGCATGCATATTTCTAAATAAATGGTGATCCAAGTGCATTTAATCCATAGCATTTGCTTTTATTTTCATGTGCATCAGTAACTTAAGCACGTCAATAACTGCATATGCATAAAAGCATCACATCCCGATGACGAGAATCGGAATAGCTAGCCTGCTTGAGAAGGGTCTACACCTCTTCAGTTGTCACTACCTAGACATCCTAGCGAGCGAGGGAGCCACCACCCAAACATAGTTAGACTAAATGTCCAAACTCTCATAGGGACTTTGTAACACCTCGATCCCGGGCACGCTACCAAAACACAATATCAAGCATAATTACACTAATTACAGAAACATCAAATAACTGTAACTAAGGCTCACCTTCAAGATCACAATGTGTGGTTAGAAGCTCCAACTCCTGCACCAGAACTCAGCTGCACGTGGTCTAAACCTAAAAACCAAATAAGCACGCGTAAGTGACATCTAAGTCACCCAGTACGCGCCCCAAACACACAAACCACAAAAAACTCGGCAAAACCATACAAACTCATTTCTTTATTTTTCAAAACATGGTTTTCCTTTTTTTTTTTTTTTTGAAAATCCTCTTTTCTTTTATTGGAAAATCATTTTGGGAATTCAATCCCAAATCCATGCTTTTTCAAAAGCCATGTTTCCTTTTATTTTCTCAAAACATTTGGAAATTCATTCCAAAACCACTTTTTCTTTCAAAACCACACCTTTGCATTTTCTTTTAAAACTTTTGGATTTCATTTTCCAAAAAATATCTTTCAACACTTGGGATTTCTTCCCAAAATCTCATTTTCAAATCCACATCTCTGACTAGATCCAACCTAAAACACAATGCCTCACAGGCTCAAAACCAAATCATAAATACAGGTTGGCAACTAGTAAAACAACATCATTATTTCATTTCAGGATTTTTAGAACTATTTTATCAGTCTAATCCTGACCAAATCACATTTCTTTTCCATTATTCATTTCCATTTTCCTTTACTGATGTTACCTTGATCAGGGGTAACCAGGCACACAAGCAGTAGGCGAGGACGTCCTTCCCCTGCCTTCCTACACTGCCGCGGTGAGATTCCCCGTGCGGGCTGTCACCGCCCTAGCCAACTGACCTCAATTTCATTTCTCATATGTGCAGGGGATACGTCTCAGTTTGACACCCCATTCGGTGACCTGAACAACTAGGTCCAATGACCCAGGCTCAGCCTACACCGCTACGAGCTCGGTGACCCGAACAACTAGGTATGAAAACCCAGGCTCAACCTACACCGCTATGAGCTTGGCAACCACATTATTAGTGTTCCATTTCAAAACTCTTTGAATTTCCTTTCAAAACCATTTCCATTTCATTCCATTCTTTTCGTTGTAGGACTCTATCTCCTTGCAACACTCGACTCTCCACTGAGGTCCCAACTCAAATCATGAAAACCATGCTTAACAATCATAAATTGGGTATCATGCCCAAAACCACATAAAACCATCTTTTCATTCATTTATAGGGTCTAAAACCCCAAACCACACCCAAATTCATTGTTTGGGTTCCACATTCCTCCATGTCAATACTTGGGGAAATGTCATTCACATAAGCTCATCATACCTTTAAAACCATTTTTTTTTCCATTCATTTAAAACCACATCAATACATACTAGGTTCAGGGCAAAATCGGTAGACCGAATCTCCAAATCGGTATACCGAAGATCCCTGGTTCGATATACCGAATATTTTCGGTATATCGAAAACCCCTGAATCAGTCGATCGGGTGTTTTTGGTCTGCCGATAATAGGTATCTGGTTAAACTGATAGAGATTCGGTATGCCGAATCTAATTCGGCATGCTGAATTGCCCGAAACCAGGGTACCTCCCCTGTTCCGAATGGCGGAAATCGTCCAAGGTGGGAGTCTCGATCGGACTCCCCAAACATCCATCACAAATTACAAGTAAATCACGGGGTGTAGACCTTTGAGTTTACCTCAAAATCCCTCAAACCATTCATGATTTCATCCACCACACAGTTCATACGAAAATCATAAGGGGAAGGGACTCAAGAACGGCTACTGTAGCCTTCAACTCCAAAATGCGTTTTCCCCCACAAATACCAATCCTAACCACATGATATCTATATTCTTATGCTATACAACACATTCCCACTCATTTCATGATTTTTCCACATTTTTTTATGCATTATCTTGATTTTTCATGCCATTAACCTACTGTTAACAAAACGCTAAACGGAGGGAGGGGATGGGGTCACGTACTTGGCTCAGCCCTCCGGTGACTCTTACCACACTCTGGCAAGCCTCCTCACGCCTCGGCGAAGCCTCCTCGCGCTGGTGGAACACCACGAGCGGCTCACACCACCTCCTCGGTTGTGCCTGCTCCTCTTTCTCTTCTCCTCTCTCGGTCACCTTCTCCTCTCTTCGCACGCCTCAGCCTCCCTTTATCCTCTTTCCCACTCGCGTCGTGTCGGTCGCCCATCACGTCGAAAGAGACGGCGAGGCACGAACTGGCGTCGTTCGTGGCACGAGTCGGAGAAGGGAAGGAAGGAGACAGAAATGGTGTAGGCTCATGAGAGGAAAGGAAAAGAAAGGAGAAAAAAAGGGAAAAGAAAGGACAGGCACGCGAATTGAGGCGACTATGCATCCTCAAACAGGACTCCATATTGGTCCCAGGTCACAAATAGGTGCACAGAAAGCCAACCACAAGATCACACAACCAAAATCAGCAGATTATCCATTAATAAACCATTTAAGCAATATTACAATTAATTACATGGTTTACAGTTAAAAAATGGATAATCAGGCCCAGATGTCACAGACTTACACCCACAAATATCAATCTTAACCGCATGATATCTATATTTGCATGCTATATATCACATTCCTATTCATTTCATGATTTTTCCACAATGTTTCATGCATTTTACATCATTATCATCCAAGGAAGCATTAATAAGAGAAGGAATGGATCGCGTACCTCTCCGGCAGCCTACGCGACTCCAGCGAGTTCACCTCACCCCGATGTCGCCTTGGAGAAGCTCTGGTGAATGTCGGCCCCCTGTGGAAGCTCCCACTAACTTGGTGTCGGCCATCCATCCCATCGGAAGGGACGGGGAGGCACGGGCCTCTGTCGCTAGTGGCACGGGTGTGGAAGAAAAGGAAGAAGAAGACGGGAAAAGGGTGGAAAGGCATGGCTCATGAGAGAGAGAAAAAGGGAAGGAGAAAACAGAGAGAAAATGAGGAAAAGATAAGCATGCAAATCGAGGCGACTGTGCATCCTCAAATCGGACTCCACATTGGTCCCAAATCCCAAACAGGTGCACAGAAAGCCAACCACAAGCTCACACATCAAATAAACAACAGATTATCCATTAATAAACCATTTAAGCAATATAACAATTAATTACATGGTTTACAATTAAAGTAGATAATCAGGCCCAGATGTTACATGTTATTAGCATCGCCCTCATGCATCACCCAGCATCAGGGTCATCCTTTGCATCCGCATCATACATACGCCACGAGTCACGACTTTTCGGTGCATCCGTCGAATAAGTGGCTCACGGCCCCACAGCAAATACCACTCTCCCAGGGACTTTGGTGGGGTGTCTTGTCAACCCTGAGCATCGATCTCGATCCCCTTGACCTCGCTCAGGGAGGGGCATCTGTAGACACCTCGATTTTGAAGTCACTTGGCAGTAGGCTCCTCTAGATGTGTTCTGGTTGCGACCATCAAAACCCTAGCCCACTTGAGCCCACACAAGCCCACTCAGGCCCACATTAGTCCACTCTGACCTAATTAATATTAAAATCAAACAGAACACATTTAAAATATTTAAAATCCAATTAATCAAACAAAAACCCTAATTCAAGTCAAAATCAAATAAAATCCACTTAAAACTCTGACCAAATTAAAATTAAAACCAAACAGAACACATTTAAAATATTTAAAATCAAATTAATCAAACAAAAACCCTAATTCAAGTCAAAATAAAATAAAATCCTTAAAATCAAATAAAAACCCTAATTCAATTCAAAATCAAATAAAATCCACTTAAAATCTAATTAATTAAACAAAAACCCTAATTCAAGTTAAAATCAAATAAAATATACTTAAAATCCAATTAATGAAACAAAAACCCAAGTTCAAGTCAGAATCAAATAAAATCCAATTAATTAAACAACAACCCTAATTGAAGCTAAAATCCAATTAAATCATTTAAAACTCTAATTAAAATCCAAAAACCCTAAATTAAAATTCAAAACTTTAACCCTAACTCAAAACCCTAATAAATTAAATCCAAAACCCTAATCAAAATCCAAAAACCTTAAATTAAAACACCAAAAATCATGATTAAAAAGAAAAACCCTAAAATTAAAATAAATAAAAACAAAAAAACCTAAAATAATTAAAACCCTAATTAAACCCAAAATCCTAATTAAAAAGCAAAGCCTTAAAATTAAAATAAATAAAACAAAAACCTAAAATAATTAAAAACCTAATTTAAAAACCAATTAATTAAACCCTAAATTGCAAAATCAGAAATTAAATTAAAATCACAAAACCCCAAATTAAAAACCTAAAAGCAAAACCCTAAATCCATAAAATTTCCAAAACAATAATAAAACAAAAACCCAAAATAATTAAAACCTAATTTAAAACCAATTAATTAAACCATAATCATGAATTTAAGTGAAATCATAAAACATAAATAAAAGCCCAAACCTAAAACCCAAAATCCATTTAAAAATCTTAAAAAAAAACCTTAAAACAAATAAACAAAAGAAAACAAAAAAAAAACCAAACCCTAAAACACAGGCCCAATCGCAGGTCCAATAACGCATTAAACCCTTAAATCAAAAACTTTATAAACACTCAAAAAATAATTCTGACGAGCTCCTTATTCTCCGACGACGACTTCGATTAACCCCGAGATCTCCGGAGCGTATCCACCACCTCCCCGTGATCTCCGTCGAGTGGAGAGAAAGAGAATGTCCCCAGCTAGCGGGCTCGATCCTACGGTGCCTAGTGGTTGAGGAGGGTGATTGATAGCCCTACGGAGGTTCACCAGGGTTTAAAACCTCACCGTCGAGCCTCCCTAACGGCAGCGGCTTGAAGCCTCTTTCGAGCTCCTCCAAAGCCCTCATCCACAGCCCCTCTCTCATCCTTTTCTATAGTCTAGAAACGTCGAGTCGTCGTAGTCAGAGGAACCATCGGAGCGTCATCACCATCTTGCACCCTAAGGAGACAACGCTACTCACCAGAGTGTCCCCTATGCGCCTTTGACCCCCTCCAGCGATGGGTTCTCCGTCGTTAGTGAGGCCTCAGGCCTCTTGACTTCAGGCGAGGCTCTGTAAGCCTCTCCTTGCTTCTTCACTTCCTTCCTCTTGCCTTTGGTCCCCCCTTTTCCTCCAGAGGAGCCCCCTGACCTTCGAGGCGCTCGCCACCGCTACCGCTGCCGTTGACTGTCGTCGCTGAAGCCATAGAGCAAGCAAACCACCGTGGCCGTGCCCCCGACTGAACCAAGGCCTCCCCGTGGACCATTGAGTGTCCCATGATCGCCGCTCGAGCACTCCCGCCGCTGCAACGCCGTTCCCTCCATCGTCACGATCGCCGCCGGAGTCCGTGAAAGGGGGAACACCCCAGGCCACTCCAGCCACGCCCGAGTCACCCCATAGCCCTGTCGTGCATCCCTAGAGCTCCATCGACCTTCGCCGCATCGAGCCACTGCCTCCGGATGCGCCTTCGTGGGAATCACCATTGTCGGAGAAGAAAGTCGACGAGGGGGATCGACAGGACACTCCAACTGTTGGGAGCTTGATCGCCGTCGTTGGATTTCTTCTCCATCGTCCCCTCTAGTTTCTCCATTCCTTGGATCATCGATCAGTCACCGGAGAGGCTTGGATGAGTCTTCCAGGCCGTCGTCGCCGGCGATCTTCGAATCACAGGCAGTGACTGTTAATTCTTTTTTAAATTTTTTATTTTAAAATCCATCAACTTATTTAATTATTACATTTAAATCCTTTCTCATTTCATCTTGGTCCAAACATTTGTTTTTTAGTCCCTGTGTTTTAAAAAAAACGTCAATTCTTTTATTATTTCTGTAAGTTTTGCATATAACCCCCTGCATGTTTTCTTTTTTAATTCCTAACATATTCATGCATGTTTTATCACATCTAGGTCCCTTGAACCATGATTTCTTTACACTTAAGTCCTGAACATTTGCATTTAGCCCCTGAAACTTTTAAGAATGAGTTTTCCCAATGAAATTTACATTCTGAACCCTAAAGATTTTTAAAAATCACACTAATCATCATTAAAATTAAGTTTTTATTATATTTAAGTCCTGAATATTTGCATCTAGTCCTTGAAATCTTTTCAAATGAGTTTTTCTCTGAGAAATTTGTAATCTGAGCCTTAAAAGATTTAAAAATCACACTGATTATCATTGAAATTGAATTTTCTTTACATTTAGGTCCTGATCTTTTGCATTAAGCTACTAGAACTTTAAAAAATGAGTTTTCTCTGAGAATTTTGCATCCTGAACCCTAACAAACCTCATAATAACACTGACTGGTATTAAAGCCTAATTTTTACCACATTCAGGCCCTGAAATTTTGCATATAAATCCCTGGATTCACATCAAACTATTCCTGAGCACATACAATTTGCATATAGGCCCTTAGATTATTTCTAAAATGCATCATTTAGGGTTTTAAATGTCTTCTTGCATATTTTGGATATTGTTCACTCATTGCATGTCACATTTTGCGTTTAATCATAGATTCCATCTGAAAATCATATTTTCATTGTGAATTGATCTTTAGTCTCACATTTTAACAATATTTGCACTTATGTGTGAATTTTACACTTTAGACCCTGAATTTTCAGGAAATTACCCAAGTGTAATTTTCACATCTCAGTGCCACATTGACATTGGATCCATCATCTGTATGTTAGAATAGAAGTCATGAGTATAGTTTTCATCCAGATTCTCACTCTTTTTGTGAATTTTGCGTTTTAGTCCCCATATTTGTCTTTTATTGTGTTTACATCATGTTATTGTTTTTTCCTTCATGTCTTCTTGCAAATAACATCTTCTGGACTTTTGTCAACCATTTTGACATAACTTAGACCATGCATCATCCACATACTTGCATTTATCACATCTGCCCATGAAAATGACCAAAGTGCCTCTCTGTCTCTAATTCATGTTGTATGCAAGTTAGTTTTCGCACTCAGTCTTACCTTATCCTTGTCCAAGCCATCCTTTAGCATTTTTTACACATTTAAGCACTTATTCATCCATTTTATATAGTTTCATCACATTTTGCATCAGTCCCTCATTTTTAAGCGAATTTGCATCACATGGGTTTCTCTCTTAGATTTTTCTCCACTTTGTTTTTTGAGTCCCTCACCCTGCATTCGATCTGATTTAATCCTACATTTCCGATTTTCTTGATTTGATTTGAATTTCATTGCCCAAGGGCGTACACATACTGACCGAAAGGCCTACATTGGCCCATTTGCGGGCTATTTCTCCTTCTTCTTCTTTTTCACGACTTTTTCCATGATTCCGAGGACTTGGGTCGATCCCACTTTTTTTTATCTTTTGACATCAGTATGGTTTTCCCGAGCATTCTGTCCAAAAACATTGTTATTTCATGTGATTTCCTTTGTCGTGTCATACTTTGCGATTTCACCATTTTATGTAAATTTCTACGCAATTTTCGCACATCATCTTGCACATTCATCCAATTTTGCCATGGCATTCATGTTAGCATATTTTGGGCACAATCCAAGCTTAGCAAACATTCACCCAGCCTTTAGCAAGTGATTTAGACTAGAAATACCGAGTTTCTTGGGCGTACGAGGGTGCCTAACACCTTCCTCGTGCGTAATAGGAATCCTTACCCATCCTCTGGTTAGCAGACATTTGGCCTTCGCATTTGCATCTCATACATTCGATCTTTTGTGGTTTTCCTCGTCTTTCCCATAAAAGACTAGGTGGCGACTCCTTTTCTTTTTCTTTTATCTCATCTTGCGCCTTCGCCATCTTGGCATGACTGTGATCTCCTTCCTCTGGCGTGACTCCGCACCGGACTCCTGGGTTGGCTTGGTCACAGTTAGATTATCAACAAATGGAAAAAAATATTTTTTTAAAAAACAAAAATCTAGTACATTGGTGCCAAATGTCAAAAGAGTTTGGATTCTAAAGGCTAACAAAATTGAACCGAAGATGATATGGGTACCAAAATGTTTACTTTTCTCTTATGTTGTAGGTGTTGCATGAGAAGAAGATATCAAAATAGATACTTAATAGTAATTATTCCCGGCACATGATGGAAAATCACACTCTTCTATGTACATTTAATATAAAGGAAGATGGAATTGTCACATTTGCAGATAATGCAAAAGGGAATATTGTTAGAATTGAAAATGTTAGTAATCTCAAAAACTCTTCTATTGAGAATGTTTTTCTTGTTGATGGCTTAAAGAATAATCTTATTAGCATTAATCTATTATGTGATAAAGGGCAGAGAATTATTTTTGATAAAAAGGATTGTTCTATTGTTGATCGTGTTTCTAATGCATTAATTTTCATTGGTACTAGAAAACATAATAATTATGAGATAATTCTTTCAAAGGGTTCTATCAATAGTAATACTTTCCTTGAAGCCTTAAATGATGATTCTTGGTTATGGCATAGGAGACTAGGCCATGTTAAAATGAGTCAGTTTTCTAAACTTTTTAAAAGTAATTTTGTTATTGTTTTGCCTAAAATTGACTTTAAAAGGAACAAGTAATGTGATGTTTGTTAATTTAGAAAAAAATTTTAATTTTCTTTTAAAAGTGAAAGATATTGTTTTAAATTCAAAACCACTTGAACTTCTTCATATGGATTTATTTGGTCCAATAAGGATTTAAGGTCTTAGGAGCAAGATATATGCATTTGTAATTGTTGATGATTTTTCAATATTTACTTGGATTTTGTTTTTGGCAAATAAATATGATGTATTTCATGAATTTTAAATGTTTTGCAAGAAAGTTCACAATGAAAAGAACTTGAAAATTGTTAAATTTAGGGGGCAAGTGGGTCTAAGATGGTTTTGATTTGTCATGTATTTATCATTATCATCATCAAAAATACAGACATTGTGAACTACTTATATAATTACCTCTAATTTTAATGATAACAATATGTTATAAGACTAATATGTTTTGTGATTATCATTTATTATCTTGTATGCAAGAAGATTCAAGTGTAAAAAGAGAGGATCAAAAGCAAAAAGCTTTAATACTTGTGAAGTCATAGTGAGGATTCAAATCAACTTAAGTTGAATTTAAATTGAAATAAATTGAAAATAGAAGATCAAGTGCATTGTAGAATCAAACTTCGTGTAAATGTAATTTTTATGTATTTAGAAACTTATAATAATCTTTTAAACATTCTAAAATCTTAGGAAAATAGCCAAGCCCAAAATTTAAGTTCAAGTCTATTAAGAATGTTGAGTTATAGGGAACATTTCAGCATATGAAATTGGTTTTGGTATATTGAAATCTGGACTAACAGGAGTTCACAACCAATAACGAATTCGCTCCCAATTTTCTGTAACAATTTAAAATAAATTAAATTACAGGAAACTAAAGTTAAACAAAAAATACCAAACTACCAGGAAGTTGTGTATGCGGTTACGAGACTCCGATCTATATGCACTATGCTAAACCTTCTGCATGCCTGCACTTGCAACCCAAAAACAAGAGGAAAACACATGAGTGATTGAAGTCACCCAGCATGCACCCTAAAAAACGGTGGGAAAACGAAACCATAATTAATTTTCTTTTAAATTCATTTCGCAAATCATTTTCTCTAAAACTCTACAAACTAGGCCCACATCAACTAAAACTACAATCAGAGCTCTATCAGCCCAAAATGATAAGTAAAGGTCCTCAATGGCCAAAACCACACACAGTGAGTCGGGAAGTCCAGCGCCAGACAACCAGACTCTGTTCACAAGCATTCCACTGAGGAGCAACCATGGCATTTTGCACTGCCACAGTGAAGCCACCCTGTGTAGGAGCGATCACCGTCCTACGAATCTCTCCACCTAGAGAACCCTCACAAAGCCAACCTCTCCGTGGGAAGGCTGTCCTGTCTCTCAAGACGCTACCTACTATGGGGCACGTGTCCCACCCGCACTGGCCATTACATGGTATGCTTCCTCACGGCATCCTCTACACACAATGCTCATGAGGGAGTGTCATACCTCCACACCTAACAACACCCGAGCCTCAGTGCTCATAGCAACAGCAGGAGTATCATACCTCCCCGTCATGCCACAAGACACCTCAACTCGTAGACCACAACCCTAGTCTTGAGACAACAGTCAAGGATTCTCATACCTCTAGGACCCGATGTCCCTCAGCCTCAGGTATCTTGGCCCCCGACCTTGATCAGGGAGACGTGTCTGACCACCAGAGAATGTCGTCACATTCCCTGGTCCCGACAACACAGTTCCACAGTGTCTCGGTCCGCATACAGAAAACCAGGAACACCATTTTCCAAAACGGGTCAACCATTTCTTTGAAACCAATTTCAAAACCATTTTATATCTTCAAAAACTCTTTCAAAACCTCAACAAAATGGCACATCAGGTGCCCCAAGGGACCACCACTGACGGCCCGCAATCTCATCTCAAAGGGACAATACAAATCAATCCGGAAAATCCCTCAAAATCAGATTTTTATAAACATGTTTGGGCCTTGATTCAGCATACCGAAAATTGGGTTCGCAGTATGCCGAACTCCACTAATTCGGTATGCCATTCCGTCTTTGGTATGCTGAAATCTATTGGATCAGTCGATCAGAACGATTCGGCTAACTGAATCGACTAAAGGACTGAAGTTGACAGAAAATCGACATGCTGAACAGATTTGGTATACCGAAATTTCCTATTTCGGTATGCCGTTTCCTCTTCGGTATGTCGAATTCTGCGATCCCAGAAAACGACCCAAAAACTCAACGTCTGAAATCGCCCAAAGTGGGACCTAAGATCGGACCCCCAAAATAAGCATAAAAAATAACACATAAAACATTAGATGTAGACTCTTGAGTCTACTCCAAAACCCAATAAACATAACCAAAATCCATTCACCATGCATCAAAATATAAATTCGTAAAGGCATAAGGGTCAAAACGATCCAAATCTCAACCACTGCCATTAACACCCATAAATACCTCCATAAATACTCATAAAATCACAATAAATTCTAGAAATATAAATTTACCTAGAATTCATGCAATCCTATCATTTTCTACCATTTTCATGCTCTTTATTCATGGGTTGGAGGTACGTACTTGCAATGCACGTTCCAGTGACCCAACTCTGGTCTCCGACCAACCCTACTTGTCCATAGCAACACTACGACCTCAAGGACGTCTCACTGGAGCTCCACTCACCACAACACGCCTCTGTCGTCTCTCGAGCACATAGAACAGGGAGGAAGATATAGGGGGAGAAAAATAGGGGAGGGAGAGTGAGAGAGATGAGAAAGAGGGGGATGAGTGGAGGGAGAGAGAAGGAGAGAGGCGGTGGAGTGAAGGAGGAGGTGGATTGGTGTGCTCGGGAAGGAGGAAGGAATGCACGGGGAGAAGAGGAAGGCTCGTGTCGTGCATGGCAGAGAACCCTAAGTTAAAAGCCACGCAGAGAGAGTAGGTGGTCGCGTGCATCCAACTAGTCAACCATGCGCATACCAACACTCCCTCAGCTGCCAGCCTCGCCAACACCTGCACAGGCCCAACAACCCACCATGACCAAGAGACCAATTGCAAGCCTCAGCAATTGGCCCACAACGTGGGCCCACATGGACCCACACCCTGGCCCACAAGTACAATGCCATAATGCACAATGCTAACCATGCGTAGGGACATGCAATAGAAGCCGCCCCACAAGGCCCAAGCCTAAAAACACAAAACTACACAAACGGGCCTCGGAACGGTAGCACCCATCCAAGAATAAATTCATTAAAATGTAAATAATTACAAAATGAATTTACGAGTGTTACATCAGTGTACCAAATTTATTTCAGTCTATTGATTACTTAACATTGTGAACAATAGTGAGTCATTTGTGTTGGAAATATATTATATGTTTTGATGATAACACATGAACTAATGAATTTTTGTATATATTTTCATTTAAGGAAAAAGTGCTCCAAAGATAAGATTGAAGAGTCGTAATATTTGAGTTATGTAAAATTCTATGTAATATGTATGTGTATTTGATGAAATATGTTGAAAAATGTATATGTAAAGTTATGCTTAGAGTAATTGTTGAAAAATCAAAGAAGGAGTCAATTCGGCATACCGAACCAAATCGGTATACCGAATCAGAAAGAAACGACACAAGTATCCGCGTTCCGAAGGCAAATGTGGAAAATGAACAGAGGAGCCAAAACGGCATACCATAGAAAATCGGTATATCGAATTAGGAAGAAATAACACAAGCATCGGTGTTTCGAAGGAAAATGTGAAAAATGAAGGAAGGAGTCAAAACAACATACAAGAGAAAAACGGTATACTGAACCAGGAAGAAACAATACAAGCGACGGAACTTCGAAAATGCATTATGGAAATAAAGTTGAAGGCAAACGGCATACCGATGAAAATGGTATACCGAATCAGGAGAATTCGGCATACCGAGATTTTTCCGGCATACCGAATTGGTCACGACTTGCAATTTAAAGAAAAAAATGGCATTCCGAAAGTCAAAATGGCATACCAACTTACTAGCCGTTTATGACCGTTTTTATAGTCGTTAGACACATCTTTTAGTGGTCCCTTAGCTATAAATAGGACCCCCATGAGCCTTGGTAGCGCACATATATTGATATACTTGTAATCCTTGAGAATTATGCTCCATCCTCGTCCTATATTTTTCTCCACAAGCTTTGTGCGGTAAGTTTGATTAAAAGTGCTTTTTGAAAGGGGAATTCACCATCAGTTGTAAAGCTACAAAGAAAATGCTTTAGCTTGTCGAGGTACGAGAAGTCCCCGAGAAGTGGAAGGAGCAGCGTTCGAGTTGGTTGGACTACCAACGCAAGTAAGTGTTTACTTTTAAAGTATAAGGTAAAATCTCAAGAGGGTTTTGAGGAGTGAACTAGGCCAGGGTTTTGGCTTTCTTTTATCCCCTTCTTTGCATGAGATTAGTGTAATTTTCAAATATATATCATCTAGTTGTTTGTTGCCTTGATTGTTTTAAACATCTTATCTTGTTTACTTGGAATATAATTAAAAATTGAATAAGTGTTAACTAAAATTAAAAATATTCTCTATTCACCTCCCCTCTCGAGAAGCCACTTGATCCAACAATTTGATCTATTGAATTTATTTCAGTCTACCAAATGAATAACTATTGGGGGGTTCGATATGGCTGTTAGACTTAGCTTTGCTCCCCACTTTGCCTATATATATTCACCATTTAACATAGAATAGCATCCCATCTGCTCAAGTACTTCAAGAGCTATTATTTGAGAAAAGATTATGTAATGACCTGGTTGTTACCAAATTTTAAATTCCTATTAAACGAATAATTAATGAAGGCTAAAGGAAATAAATATTCAATAATTAAGAAATATTAATAAATTTACCTATGACTTTGTGATGTGTGACTATGTGACTCTACAAATTAAATGCACTAGAAACAAACCTGCTAAGCTACACTTGAAAATAAAACACAATAAGAAATGACTGATCACTAAAAGGTTACCTAGCACTCATCCACAAGATGGGAGACAAAATAAAAAAACCATTTTAGAATAATTGCAGAGGTCTACTGAAAAAATCAAATGCACAGATATTACACATCAGTAAAATGTGTCCCAAAAACGCGTTAGAAATCAGAATCAGCATAAAGAACAGAAAACTTAAAATGAAAAACCAAGATCCACCCACAAAAGAAAATCGAATTTCCTTAATACAAAAGTTTAAAGAATCCACCATTGGTCCCATCACTACATCCATAATCAGGATAACTAGAGATCCATTGAAAAATCCAATTGCTCATATAATAAAAACTAGTCGTGTTGCCCGACGCCAAGCAATCGACTCTAACCTACAAGTAGTTGCTAAAGCATACTGCATTGCCATGAGTGAGCCACTCTGTTAGGAACTCTCTCGTCCTAGATTCTAAAGAACCCTCACAACTGTCTACTTATGGGACGTCATTAAAAGCACGGCACGTGCATATCTTGCTTTGACCAATAGTAGCAAAGTAGAGGCGTCCTAGAGACCTAGACCATCCAAAGGTTTCTACCCTCTTGGCCCTACCAGTCTAGAAAATCTCATACCTCAATCTCGGACTTGTGTCCAACCACCAAGAGATACAGTCATATCTCTTAGTCTAGCCAACACAATCTTTGGTCTCTTGGTACCAACAAAAAAATAAATAGAAAAAGACACATTTAAATCATTATTTCAATATCACAAGGAAATCCTTTTTAACTATAAGAGACTTCATTCTAAACTAGAAAGCCTCAACTAAACCACATGGTGTTCCGATGTCCATCGTGTCGGATAGAGACACGAGGTTCACCTCAAGGTTCTAGAGAACTCTGCAGGAGGCCTTTGGCACTGTGCTCAACTATAGCACGGCATTTCATCCTCAGTCGGATGGTCAGACAGAGAGGACTATCCAGACGCTGGAA
>JAMKQA010001425.1:0-21184 GCA_024699735.1 Posidonia australis
AGTTAAGCTATTTATACGTACAAAATAAACTCCTTACATGCAATTTTTCATTCACCCATAAAAACTGATATAAGTAAATTAAAAAGTGTTAATTCTCTATTCACCCCCCTTCTAGAGGAACTATTCGATCCTACACACTACACCTTACATAGCATGCAACTCCGTCACCTAGTGGCCAGTCCTTTGGTTCAGCAGGAGCACAATATCCCTTGAGCCTATTGCCTGGCATCGTGCCAGTGCAACAACTATTGCTCCCACATTCCGCACCTTTCACAACACAGCATGCAGTCTATTCATCCCCTCTGCATCAGTTTCAAGCCCCTCCACGCATGACATCACTACACTCTACACCTTCACATAGGCATGCTGGCCCTTACACTTTGACACCAGGAGGCATTAGGGTGGATCTGGAGGAGCGCACATGCGCGACCCATACAGCATACGCAGCACCCATCTCTGCTGTGCCCATCTCGCCAGCAGCAACTTCAGACGCCCTCCTTACCAAGTTAGGTGATCTCAAAAGGGCACTTCGTCAAGGTGAGACTGCTAGTCCGATCAATTCTGGGACCTTTGTTACTTTCCTGAGGCGACACTCCCTCCAAATTTTCATAACAAGAATTCGAGAAATATAATGATAGTGACTGCCCAATAACCCATTTGAAAGCATACTACAGAGACCTCGCATAGCTTTAGAGCGACAAGAGGCTTTTGATCTGCTTGTTCTAGAAAAGTCTAATGGGGCCAGCTCTTAAGTGGTTTACATCTCTCGATATGGCTACTATCAAGACTTGAAACGACCTTAGCCAAGTGTTCTTGGATTAGTACTCTTTCAACCAAGACTTGATCCCTAAGCGCAATGATCTTGTTGCAATTTGGTAGAGACCCTATGAGTCATTCAAGGAATGTCGATCGTTGGTGCTCACTTACTTCCCAAATCAAGGATAGGCCCTCTGAAGAGAAGTTTATCGAGATCATTGTCATGGGGGCACAACCAGCGACTGGGGCACTTCTCAGCATATAGCCCATCACATCCTTTGCATTATTGATTTGAGCTAGCACTTGTGTGAAAAACTCACTGTAAAGTGGGAATTTCCCCATGCTCACCTTTTCCGCTCAGTAGGCTAGGTCCAACAACAACAGCAAGAGCTACAACAACAACAACGGCTTTGGCATCGACTATACCAAGAAGCCTATCATCGCATGCGTTGAATCTTCCCCTATGCTTGTCGAGGCAATGAGCCAGCCTGACCTAGATCAGCCCGCACTTACACCTATCCCCACACACATTGCACACACACACTCCACCATCGAGCCAGTGCATCACGTCGCACCAGCGCGACAAGGGCATTAACGAAGGCAAAGATGACCACACCGCAAGGAGGGCGACTTCTCTTTACTACCTGGGTCCTTGGATGACGCCTTTTCGAACGTTGCGTCATTCCTACAGCTACCAAAGGTTCACCCACCACCAGACCCCTTGCCAGGGTGGCATCAGGTGAACCAGTTCTGCCAATTTCATTAAGCCAACGAACACTTGATGAACGATTGCCACACTCTTTGGAACACTGTGACCATGCCGGTGGAAGCGCACAAGGAGTCCTGATACGGTCACGACGAAGATGGTGAATCCGGAGAAGAAGACTAGACTCGGAAACACCAAGGAAAGATAAGAAAAGGATAAGGAAAGTAGTTGCCACCTAGTCATTTAATGGAAAGACGAGGAAAACCAATTACAAAAGAAAAAATCCAAAAGAAACCAAGGCGAAGAAAACATATGCATGTTCCATGCCTAATGGATGTAGTGCACAAATCAATGCGGGCCAGAGAAAGGATAAGGATTCTTGTTACGCATTGGGAAGGGGTTAGGCACCTCTATGCGCCTGAAGAAATCGATCTTTCTAGGTTTTCAACATCTAAATGGTCTATTGTGGGTATGCTTGCCTATTTTGAATGCACATGCTTAAAGTGATTGCGAAAACATGCCAAGTCATAGAAAAGAAGGAAAACAGAAAAAATGATAATCCAAGGGACAAAAGTAGGCATTGATAATGCCACTTTAATATACGCCCTTGGGTGATGAGGAAAATCGTGAAAATCAAGAAACTCTCGAAAAGCGTCACGTAAATCGATGGAATTTTGAATAAATCCGAGAAAATCAAATTAGGGAAAATAATCCTCATTCAGGATAATGTCTGCATTATTAAGCCTGTTAATGTACGCCCTTGAGCGATGGAAAGCCAAATCAAATCAAAATCGTGAGAGTCGGAAGAAATCCAGGAAACAATGGGAAAAACAAGTTTGGAATGAGTTAGAAATGTGTGCACAATGTAAGGAAGAAATCACGAGAAAATATGCATGAAAAATAGCAACAAAATGTACAAAATGCATGTGTGAGTGTAAAAATGTAAATTCCAGGGGTTTTTGTGCAAAATTCCTAAATTCTTAGAGAAAACTGAAATTCTGAGGCAAAATCATCAAAAATACAAAGGAAAACACATTTTATGTAATTTTGAAGAAAACTGGGGTCAAATGTGCAAAGCTGTGCATTTTTGGTCAAAATGCAATTTTGCCATTAAAAATGTATTTAATGCAATTCTGCAGAAATTCAGGGTTAAATATGCAAGAAAAAGAGTCCATGTTTAAAAACAGAAAGTTTTAGGGACCGACATGCAAATTTACCCTAGAAAACATGCATTCCGTGAGAAATCAGTAAAATTCAGGGGCTAAAATGCAATTCAGATCACATTTGAGCAAATATTTAAATTCCCAGTGTTTAACTTGCAATTTTGACAGGGAAACATGCATTCAGAATAATTTCAACAAAGCTCAGGGTTTTTTTATGCAAAATGCTGGATTTAAAATGTAAGAAAAGTAAATCAAGGGTTCTTTGTCTAACTTTAAAGCCTGGAAAACATTTTTAAGAATTTACAAGGGCTCCTCTACAATATTTCAAGACAAATATTATTTAAATGATTTTTAAAAATATATGCAGGGACCTAAAAGTAAGGAAAAGGACCTATTTGTAAGAAAATAAGGACCTAACTGCAAAGAAAAGAAAAGAACTGAAGTTATTTAAAAGGAAAAACTATTTTTTAATTTTTTAAAAGGAAAAGGAATCGACGGCCATCGGTGACGGTACTCTGCCGTCGACGACTGCCTTGGTTGCCCTTCCGGGGCATCCCGATACCTGATCAAGCATCAGGTCCTACCAGAAGCTAAAAAAGGATGGGAGGAAATCCAATGGTTTGGATCCGACGCTCGACGGCTGGAGTTGGCCTCCGACCTCCCTCGCCGTCGACGCGACTCTAGCGACGGTGCCGAGGAAGGAGGTGGTTCCAAAGGGCTGTGGTGTGGCGCTCAAGGCTCCTGGAGGCTTGGAGGCAACGAGTGGAACACCTCCCCTCTTCCAGAAGCAAGAATGGGACACTCCTCCCATCCACTGGTGTAGCCTACCATCGACACGATCCAACTCCGGCTTGGATTTGATGGCTCTGGAATGCTAGGGGTGTGCTTTGGAATGTTCTTGGAGGCTCAGAGAGGCACAACAGGGCTGCAAGCACGCAGTCTGTCGTCGTTACCAGTCGTCTTCTCCGGCGACGGCAACGACGCACGACTCCGGCGAACTTCTACTGGAGGCTCAGGAAGGCAGCGAAATGGCGCACCAGGGATCAGAGAAGCAAGAGGGACTTCATGGAAGGAGGATCGAACACCCTGGGGCACGAATCAACCACTGGATTTGTGCCCCCACCTCTGTCACCGAAGAACAACTCCGGTGAGGCCTGAAAACATGATTCCAGCCAGAGATGGCCTTTGGCTCTATTAGAATCTATTGGGGGAGGTAGAGGGAGACCTAGGAGATTGTTTTTGAAGTAAATTGAGGTCAGTGGAGGGCATACCTAGTCTGGTAATGGAGTTGACCGTCGGAGCTCATCGGAGATGGCTAAAAACTTTGATTTTCCTTCTCCACGAGCTTCCTCCTTGCTCCTGGATCACTCTGGTTGCTCTGGTTGGGAGGAAAAGGCTGTGGGGGCTCTCCTCTCAAATTTTCCAATAACCCTTTCTCACTTGCAAATGGGGGTTATTTATAGGCTTGCCATGGTGGTTATGGGTTGTTGTGATTAGTTAGAGGTTATTGGATTAAGTGGGAAGTTGTTAGAGTTGTTAGATTAAGTGGGAAGTGTAGACACCCCAATTTTGCAGCACTGTAGTCTAGAATTGTGCTAGCTGGGCTCGAACCCTGGTTTAGTCCCAAAGCCAAAGAGTGCCAAACCCAACAGCAAATGATCTGAGCCGTGATCTGGGGCCATGCAGGCACAACTATCTGGCGCACCAGACAGGCGCACCTATCTGGTGCACCAGACAGGCGCACCTGTCTGGCGCACCAGACAGCCACACTGGACATATGCACCTGGTCACTTCCCTCATCACGACCGTCGATCACTGTCAGTGCTTGGGCAAGCAGCGGGGTGCGTGGGGGACAGCAAGGTTGTTACAAGTGGTTAGTCTATTAGGAGGCTTCTTAGTTTGTTACAGAGTTGGTTAGTTGTTAGGATTTTGTTGAGTTTGTTACAGGTTGTTACAGTCGTCGGAGCTTCACCTATAAAAGGAGCAGCGGTGTGGGAAAAAAAAGGAGACCGAGAGGAGGAGAGCGAGAGAGAAGAGAGGAGAGATCCCGGAGCCTAGAGCATTCCTCTTGTGGCGATTCCGAGCTCACTAGCCTGCCCTAGTTCCTCCCTTAGCCAGCTACGATCGTCCATTTCACCACTAGACCAGGTACACACTCTTCTGACCTCAATTCTCATTATAAGTGCTTCCCAAGGTCTCCCTATGCCTTCCTTGATCGATTCCAACAGTGCCAGAGACCTCCTCTGGTCGGGATCAGCCCCTAGGCCTCGTCGGAGTCATTTTCTGGTGGCCTAGGTGGGGGAGCTGATCTAGGGCTTGTCCCTAGACCTAGAAGCTTAGGTTCTCCTCCTTAGACCTCCCTCTGCTTCTCCACCCCTCAAATTCTTGCTCTAGCCGCTGCGGAAGCCTCCACTAGAAGATCACCAGAGTCGCGCCAGCTCGCCGTCACCGGAGAAGACGACCAGAACCAAAGAAGGAGCTCGAGCCTTCAACCACACTGTGCCACTCTGAGCATCCAGAAAGCTTCCATGGGCACACCGGAGCCTTCAGAGTCAAGCCACGAGCCTTGGATCACTCTCGCAACCACGCTCATCGGAGAAGACGACGACGACGACAAGTGGAATCCACATTGCGCGTTCTTCCTCCGTTTTGGCCCCCTGATGGTAAAGAAATACTCCTTGAGACATGCCGAAGCCTCCTGAACCTCTGGATCACGCGCCGCTTCCCTCTAGTAGCCCCTTTCTTCTCTGGCGTTGTCACCGAAGTGCCGCGACGGCGGGGAAGGCGGGCAGCCTCCTCTAGCCGTCGCTCCTTCGATCCAAGCCGTTGGATCTCTCCCCCTCCTTCCCTTCTTGCTTACTGTGAGGTCTGATCCAAGATCAGGCCATGGGATAGCCTTTGAGTGTCCCTCCGGTGGTCGTTGATGGTGGGGTCCGTCGGTGGCGGCTGCCGTTTCTATTTTTCTCTTTTAAAAAATAAAAATGGTTTTCTTTGATTTAATTTCTGTTACTTTTGATGTGTTGCATTTAGATCCTTCTATTCTTGCATGTAGGTCCTTCCTCTTACAGTTAAGTCCCTACACTTTTTTTTTCTTTATATCGTTTGAATAAAGTTTTAACTAAAAATATTGCAATGTGCCCCTTGAGCTTCCCTAATATTGTTTTCCATGCTTGAAAATTAGACAACAACCCTTGAGTTTCACAAAATTGTTCTGAATGCATATCTCCTCTGGTTAATTTTCATTTTAGCCCCTGAACTTTTCTGAAATTATTCTGAATGTATGTTTTGATGGCATAATTGCATTTTAACCCCTAGAAACCTCCAAATTGACCAAAAATGCATAGATTTGCACATTTGACCCCAGATTTCTTCAAAACTACATGAAATGTGTTTTTCTATGTATTTTTTATGATTAAGCTTTAGAAATTCTGCTTTCATTCAGAATTTGGGTTTTTTGCACAAAGGCCCCTGGAATTTCCATTATCACACACTTGCATGCATTTTGCACATTTTGTTGCACTTTTTCATGCATGTTTTCTCGTGACTTCTTCCTTTCTTTATGCACACATTTCTATCACATTCTAAGTTTGGTTTTCTCATCGTTTCCCGGATTTTTTATGATTTCCTCGTCGTTTGACTTGATTTGGCTTTCCATTGTCCGAAGGTGTACAGTAAAAGGCTTAACAAAGCCGACATTGTCCTGAAGAGGATTATTTTCCCCAATTTCCTGGCTTTGAATTTCTACTGATTTGCGAGACGCTTTCATAGAATTTCTCGATTTTCACGATTTTCCTCATCGCCCACAGGCGTACAGTAAAGCAGCATTCTCAATGCCTACATTTGTCCCTTGGATTAACTTTTTCCATTTATTTCATTTCTTATCTTTGATTTGGCATGTTTTCTAGTCATCTTTAGCATGAGCATTTAGAATAAGCAAGCACACATCCATTAGACCATTGGCAAGTAGGAAAACTAGAAAGATCGAGTTTCTCTGGCGCATGCAGTGCCTAACCCCTTCCCCATGTGTAACCAGAATCCTTACCCTTTCTCTAGCCCGCATTCATTTGTGCATTATATCCATTAGGCACGGAGCTCACATGTTTTTTGCATCTTGTTTGCTTCTTGGTTTTCTTGTATGTTTGGTTTTCCTCGTCTTTCCATTAAAAGACTAGGTGGCGACTCCTTTCCTTATCCTTTCTTATCTTCCCATGGTGTTTCCGAGTCTAGTCTCCTTCTCCGGATTCACCATCTTCGCCGTGACCATGTTGGGACTCCTCGTGTGCTTCCACGGACCCGGTATAGGAGAGCCATGCAAGGTTCCACCGACATGGTCACAGGAACTGGCGACTCCGTTAGGGATAACCAGATTCTAGCTTTCATTCTGGTTTCCTTACTTGTCTTTGGTATGTTTATTTCATGTTTGCTTGTTCTGTTTGCTTGTACATGATTGACTGAACATGCCTTTTTGTGCTTTGTTACACTATTGCTATGCCACCGCACATACACGTGACTTAATTCATGCTTTGTTCGTCCATACTTGCTTTTATTCACCTACATGTGAGCACTACACTAGCACATGCCATGTTCATGCCATTTGCTTGATGTCTGACTTTTTGGATGCCATGATTGTGTGTTTTCTTCCTTTTATTTGAATTTGCCATGATTAAGAGAGTAGAGACATGTGTGCCCTCCCTATCTGGTCAAAATAAAACACACAAACTCAGACGAACAAATAATAAGGCATAACTAGAGACAAATGCTCACAAATCCCAATGGTTTAATAAAACGCAAGTAAAAGACATAAAAGCATATCGCATGATTGATCATATAGGACATGCATCTTCTCCTCTGGGTCCATCTACAGTCTGCGAAGGACAATTCTAGCAGCCCATTCTATAGCTTTGGCGTAGGGCGCGTTGCTAGTTTGTCCCCCCTTGTCTAGGGTCGTGTCGGTGCTAATAGAGGGTACAGCTCCATGCTACTGCAAGAGACGAGGCCACCAACGCACCACTCGTTCACTGCCTGCGCTTCGGCCATGATTTAGAACGGGAACCTACTTTTCTGACCAAAGTCAAAACCCAAACCCATGAGTGCGTCCCATATGGTCCACTCCACGTGGGACATGCATGGTGAGAGAGAGAGCATGTTAGTAGCATTCATGTCCATGTGTGCCATTCATGCTACCCTAACAAACAATTGCATAGCTAACTTACTTCTTTTGTTGTCTTGTCTTCACTTCTTCACTAACACTTAGGTTCTTTTCCTATGTCAGGTATAGAGTTTTATGTGCGAGTTCCTAGGTTTGAGCTTGGGAGTTCCTTTTTGTGACCTCAGTCTTGAGGCATTGTTCTCGACTGTTTTTTCTTGAGCTATTCATCACTTCCAACGATAGCTCCTCGTAGGCGTCATCCTCTCGCTTGCAATCACAGCCCCATCCTTACCCGCTTGCGGACTGTTATGGCCCAGCAAGCGTCTGAGACCTTTGCACCAGCTACTCTGGAGGGGATTCCTGTTTCTATCCCTCCTCCCTCTTTTACTTTGTCATCAGTCATTCCATCTTCGCTCCATGATAGCCATTTTCAGGCACCCATAGTGGTCTGGAGCCCACGACTGAGGCGGTCACCATGACTACCACCAGGGCATCTAATCTGATGATGCCCTGTCCTTTAGTTGACCCCCTTCCACTTGACACTCAGTTGTCTGCGATTGCCTCATCAGTAAGAATTCGACCTGCAGCATCTTTGAACTTCCAGCCCCTTATGACATCCTTGCCACTTGCCTTTCTAGCCCTCGGTACTGCTACCGATGGTTCTATCGCCATGCAATCTCAGCAACTTCTGGCCCTTGCGCAGAAGTTGCAAAACATGGCCTTCTCTTTGGATCCCACTCTGACTACACCTATTTGTCCCATTCCCGAGGATCCTACTCCGGCTGCTCAGGCACTTCACATTGCACTAGTCACACCACCACTGCAGCCGCCGCCACAGCTTCCCGCTGTCCCGACAACGGGCGTTGCTACTCTACCAATAGCATCACTACCACAGCATGCACAGCATATTCCTCCCTCTACTGGTGGTTCGCTTTTTGGGCTGGTGGGAGTACACCAGCCTATGCAACTGCTGCTCCCACATACAACAACACACCCCACACAGCATAACATTTCTATACCCTTGCATCAGGTACAAGCTTCAGCATGCACACCACCATAAATAGTGCACATGCACGGGTACACTTGTCAACACGCCACGACACCAGGTGGCAAGATGATAGATCTGGAGGACCACTCGAGTGTTATAGACATAGTGAACGCGAGACCCGCCCTGACTTCACACTCAATGTCAGCAGCAACTCCCAATGCACTTGTCGCCAAGATGAATGACCTAGAGAAAGCTCTACGACAAGTGCAGGGCGGGGACCGCCAGTCTTTCTCCTTCCGAGACCTCTGCTATTTCCCAGAGGTGATACTCCCTCCGAACTTCCATATCCCGGAATTTGAGAAATATAATGGGAAAGGCTGCCCAATTTCACACCTTTGGGCGTACTGTGGCGATCTCGCTCAGCTACAGGCTGAGGAGAGACTTCTCATTTGCCTCTTGCAGAAAAGTCTTACAGGTCTAGCTCTAAAATGGTTCACATCGCTGGATATGTCTACCATAAAGACTTGGAATGATCTGAGCCAAGCTTTTCTGGTGTAGTACTCTTTTAACCTCGACATGGTCCCAAAGCGTGAGGACCTAGTGGCCACCAAGCAAAAGCCCCACGAGCCGTTCAGGGAGTACGTCGGGCGTTGGCGAGCCCTCGCTTCACAAGTGCCAAATAGACCTTTTGACGAAGAGTCTATCGAAATAATAATTCGAGGGGTACAGCCAGCCACTGGGGCTCTGCTAAGCATCCAACATGTTACTACCTTTGCATCCCTGATCAAAGCTGGAACCCATTTTAAGAGCTCACTAAATAGCAGAAGCTTCCCTGTGTTAGCAGCATTCGCAAAGCAGACTATGGCTTCAGGTGAAACTAGCTACAACAACAGTGGCAACAACGGATCCAACACTGGCTACAGCCGGAAGAAGGATTCTGCTAGGAATACTGTGGCATACTTGAGAGCTCTTGTTATGCCAGCCAACTTGGTGAGCTCGCTAGCTCATAAACAGGTTGTTTACTCCCCTACACCTAAAGCATCACGCACATTACAAGTCACTACCATCACCGAGCCAGTCTACCAGCCAGCACTGGCAAGGCAAGGGCGCTACATAGGGTCAAGACAACCTCCACACTCTGAGAGGGACTTCACTCCTCTGGTTGAGCCTCTGAGTGTCGTGTTCCCTAAGGTGGTGTCGCTCTTGAAGCTATCGGAAATCCGCCCATCGCCAAACCCACTTCCGTAGTGGTATAAAGCGGATTTATATTGCAGTTACCATAGAACCGCGGGGCATTCTACGGATAACTGTTATACACTCTAGAGAGCAATTCAGAACTTGATTGACCGTAAGGCCATCACCATTAACACACAAGAGGCAGAGTCCAAGCCTGCTGCACAGACACTTCATTCATCTGCATCCACATCTAGCAACATAGTCAACTGGCCTTTGCCTGAGCATGCGCCCGGAACCTCAGGAGTTTATTTCCTTTCTTCGGATAAGGTTGAACCTTTTGATCCTTCTCTCCTCATCCATGATGTTTCAAAGCCGTTCTCCTATCAACTGAGTCAATCCTTCATTGAAGCTTCCAATTCTGTAGTCAATATGATCCAGTTAACCGCCCGACCGTGGCGTACGGCTAGCAGACCTACCATGCAATCCACCCCACCAACAATTACCCTATTATCCAAACCGAGGCATGACCTAGCCCACCAAGCGCCAATACCTACTCCGCCAGTTTCAGTCCCAGTGGAGTTGAGGGCCCATGCTCCTGTGGTCTTCAACTTGACACAGGATACTCATCGCATGCCTTATAGTTATACCGCAGAAATGTTTGCTGAGGTAACGCCGTCGGGAAGGGTATACAAGGCCCCAATCCCAGCAAACAAAACCAGTCAGCCTGTGACTTCATCCTCCCAAGCAAAAAACCATACTCCCAGTCCAATCCCTGAAGAGACAGTCACAAGAGCTAACCCCACTACCGAAGTTGACCCACCTGTAGCCGACATCACAGCCCAACTAAAAAAGGTCAAAGCAGACATCTCCATTTGGGACTTAATCCATACTTCGGTCGAACATAGAGAGGCATTTCTCTGAGTTTTTCAAGCTGCCCATGTTTCCTCAACCATACAACCATCAGCCTTGGAGAACATGGTAGAAAGGATAGCCGCACCAGAGGTCATTTCTTTCTCTAGTTCCGAACTTCCTCTAGCAGGGACTAATCATAACCAGCCCCTATTCATCACGGTGCAATACCAAAATTTCCGCATTCCTCTCACTTTGGTAGATAATGGCACCGTTTTGAACGTCTGCCCCTTGCTAACCGTAAGTCAGGTCAGCTTTATGTCAGAGGACATTACTCCTGTAGTGAAAGGAATGACAGCATTCGATAACACACACCATGATGCCTTAGGGATCTTGATCATTCCCTTAATCATTGGTCCTGCTCGTTTAGAGGTTGAATTCTACGTTGTTGACCTCGAGCTGTCTTTCAATCTTTTGTTTGGACGCCCTTGGCTCCACAAGCATCAGGTTATCCCCTCAACCCTTCACCGTATGATTAAGTTCCACTGGAACAACGACATTGTTGTTATAATGGCGGAAAACCTTGAAAAGGAGAGGGTTGAGGCAGTCTCTTCAATGTTGCTCCATACTGTCCATTTGACTCCAAACCTTCTGATGTGCTCTACCGTGTCGACCATTTTGAATCGGTCAATTTTGTTCTGATTCTCATGCATGCCAGTCATTTGGCTACTTTTGGCAACCCCTTTTTGATAGTCGAGAATCTATGTCAGAGATGGGGATATGAGAAGGGAGCACCTCTCGGGCGGAATGGCCAAGGAATCGTCGAACCAATTGTCGTAGAGAGAAGACGTGAATTTGAAGGACTGGGATATAAGTAGAAGCCACAAGATGAATGCGTGAAGCGTCGTAAGTACTAAAAACTCGTTATTTCACGAGATTTAACTAACTCTGTAAGTGCAGGATTGCTAGATCCCAATCTGAGTTCTGTACTTGCAGCACCTAAGCCGAACAAACCAGTCAAGGGACCGGAATGGATATGTGTAGAGGATTATTACTCAGAGGAGGAAAATACAGACTACGGAATGGGTTTGATATCATCCATGTCACCCGGGATAGCTATGCTGGCATTGCCACCTCTAGAGTCAGCTAAGAGTCTTTTTACAAATCTAGTTGCAGTCTGGGATTCAGCGAGGGTAGATGTAGCAGTAATAGCGTCAGAGCAGCAATCAGTTTTGAAGGGGTTACAGCCAAGGCAACCAAAATCAGTGCCTGAGGTGTTAAGAACTACCAGCGCCTATTATGTGGATTTCGCTTCCGATGAAGAGAAGGGGAATGCTATGGTAGCATAGGTGGATAACATGCTCAGCGATTTGGAAGTTCTATTTCAAGAGCAATGGGCGGTACTGGCCGAGGATGCGCAAAGTGAGCTTAGGCGCAAGAAAGGAAATGCAATACTAACAGAGTACACTGAGGAGTAGGCAGTTGCACAGGGTCAGTCTGCTATCATGACCCCGGAGGAGAATAGATCCTTAAACGCTAGACCAGAGGAGTTTATCTCCTATCAGTCGGGAGGCAGGTCTAGGTGGTACTATCAGTCTTGGCCCCACTTGAGCAATGGGGTCCAAAAAAACGATCTTGAGTTAGGCTCAGGAGGGAACTCAGGCGGCAGCACTCACATCAGTCAGACAGAGGACAGCTGCCCACCTGTTGTACAAGCTGTACAAAGACATCATGAAATAGAAAGCTTTTGTTTACCAAAAGTAGAACAGCCAGATATAAGTTCGAAAATAGCAGAACTTGAGATCATTAGAGGTGCATACAAGAAAACTAGGGTTATAGTGACCATTCTAAAAGCACCATCAAGGGCAGAATTCTGAGAAAGTGTGCACCTTTGAAGACACAGATCTGTCATGCCAGTAAGAAGTCCTTCCTGAGCTTACTACATACGGAGAAGAAGAAGAAGCAGAGTTAGAAAGGGCGGAATGGATTGAGGACCGCCTAGTTCAACTAAACTTGGTAAATGAGCACCGATTGCAAGCTATGCGTCATGCACAATGCTATCAAAAGCACATGGCCAAAGCTTATCAGAAGAAGGTTCGACCAAGAAGCTTTTTGCCAAGGAATCTGGTCTTGAGAGCAATACATCTCCTTGATAGTCGTGGCAAGTTCAAGGCCAACTGGTGTGGACCATTCGTGGTCAAGCGAGTCTATTCCAGAGGAGATGTCATCCTTGAGGACATGGACTGCATTGAACAGTCGAGCCAGTTAATTCGTGCTACCTGAAAAAGTACTATCAGTGATCATAAGCAGTGTGTCCTCACTCTGCGACACTAATACTTCCCTCCATGCATACATGAATTCATGTTCTTCCTACATCCTTGTAGCTTTGCATCACAACACATACTAATTCCCCATTCAACATATGCTAATTCCCCATTCAGCATATGCATATAGAGGCCGATGTACGCTTGCATCAACACGTGCATGGATCTTAGCCCGGTGATGATAAGCGGAAAGCCTGCCAATGTTGGGAATGTGTAGCATCTCCTTCGGTAGATACTATTCAGGAACCTAGGGAGTGAGGGAGCCACCTTTCATTGTGAATTAGGCGAAGTATCCAAGCCGCTCAAAGACCCTACACCTCCCTGAGGGAGATAAAATGTTAGGGGTGAGAGTGAGAGCGTGAGAAATAAAACAAAAATATATATATCTGTGAAAGGACATAAAAGAATAAGAAGACAGAAGTCGCAGATAGAAGTCGGCCTCAAAGAGAGAGGCATGACGGGTAGCTCTGTCCCTCCAATTTATCTTGGAGAGGAGTCGAAGTCCATACCTGGAAGACATGTTCCAAAAGGACCTAGCCAACCCTTTAAACAACAGCAACTCCCCGCCATAGACCAGGTACCTATTACCTCCAAGCTATGGATAGGGAGAACCCACGTGCCTACGAGGGAGAAGGAACAAAGAATGAATAAAGTAAAAAAGCAGGGGTAAGGTCCAGTGGGGTTTGGAACGGAGCCCAAGACACAATGTCCCATTTCCAGAGAGCCACCCAAAAAACTAGGGGCATGGATAGAGTCTTGTGAGGTGTGGAGTTACCACTCCCTTGTATACTTGGCGATAAGCATCCCAATGCTGAGGGCACCAATAAGATCCTGCAAATCATTCAGCATGCATGCATTTCTTTCCACAAATATCATCCTAAAAGAGTCGCAGAGTACTATCCGGTTCTCTTAGCTAGGATGTGACAACAACTTTCAGTCTAAGAGAATCAGGAGGACACCACCTAAACCAGAAGCATGTAAGCTACTCTCGTCGGTTAAGGCCACTTATGTCAAATCAGGGGCATGTCAGCTATCCTATGGTTAGACACGCTGAGCTAGTACTCAATCAGAGGCATGTAAACTGCTCTGACTGGTTAAGAGGCATCCATGTCAAACCAGGGGCATGTCAACTGTCCTATGGTTAGACACTTTGAGCCAATGCTCGACTAGAGGCATGTCAGCTACCTTGTAGGTCGAAGATCCTGGTAATCTGCCGAGAGGCACAGCCATCAAATAATCCTGATCCCCGGGGTTTGATGGTCATATCTCATTACTTGGGTACCTTAGCAAAACGGGTTGATAGCTAGGACCTTTCCTCAGGGTCGTGCATAAGATTTATTCTGTTCAACAACGTTCTGTTCAGTCAGTTGTCGTTTACAGCTTTAGGCCAGTCTCTCTGATTCTTACAATACCATTACGTTGTATCTTCTATTTGCCTGCTTTGATTTTGCTAAGTGCTGTTGAACGAAGCAAAATTGAAATCTGTTTCTAAAACAATGTTTTGAGCATGTCTTGCAGGAGATCATTTACCCCTTCCGAGGAGTCTCGAGCCAACAAAGCTGAAGCACCTTACAGATCATGGGTTTCCCTACGATTGTTGTGCCCACACACTGCTCAGATGTTCTCCAGGCATGGATCATGCAGTTGACTGAAAGTGATCGCGACAAGCTGCGGATTTGGGGAATCTCTTCAAAGCTTCTGGATATCACAAAGGTGGAGGTTTCTCGATACTTTCTGTTTGCAGCTGCCCGATTCTGGAAACCGGCTCATCATGTATTTCATTTTGAGAGAGTCGAATTGACCCCAACCTTGGAAGAGGTCCATAGAATATGTGGTTTACAGAGGTTCCTGGGACCCACCGTGTTTATGCGGCGCGATGGGTATTCTTCGGTCTTGAGTGGGCTAACTGGCCTATCAACCAGTGATTGTGGTCGTCAGCTCATTTGTTCAGACGAACATTCTCCCATGCTGTAGCTAGCCTATTTTGACAAAGTAGCCGGAATGCGCGCCTCCCTAGGTGACGAGCTTTGGTTGAAAGGCTTTGTTGTCCTCTTCCTGGGAGAATTGATTTTCAGCCATGGTCGGATGGTTGTAAACATTGAAGTCGTCGAGATTGCTTTGGCAGTTGTTACCCAACAAATAGATCTAGCCCCAGTCATCTTGGCAGAAACTTGCTGGGCTCTGGACCGATCACTACGTCACTGCAAACACTTTTATGGTTGTGGAGCTTTTGTACAAGTATGGTTGGCTACACATCTGGGTGTAGTAGTCTTATGCCTGCAACGATCAGCCTTCGAATCCTACTATCAAAGTGGCCATGTGAGCATGCTCACCTTAGTTTAGAAGGAGTACGAGCGTTTAGAAAGCTTAACAGAACAGAAAATCATCTAGCGCATTATTCCTTCAGCTACGCATAACTTTGAGGCCCTCTTCAACACAGTTGACATGCAGCTTATCGTCCTGCCAGGGTGGACTGGTGGAGTTGAATATCACCCAGTCCGTGTGATGCGGTAGTTTGGTTACCAACAAGATGCCTTTGTTCAGGGGAAAATGCCAGCATGGTTCCAAGAATACCCCCTGAGCTCCTCGCTATGGCTAAGGAGCTCTCTCGCCTGCTCAGTGGCTCCAAACAATCGAAGGATCTTGCAGTCATAGAGGGGAAGAGTTGCACAGCGGAGTATGAAGCCGAAGTCAAAGAAGCCTGGCCAATCTGCAGCACCATCCCGAGCCGTACGCTCTTTACCAAAGCCTCGGGCTCCAAGAGGTCCAGAGATGACAAAGATTCTTGACATTCTTGTCATGTTACTGGTTCATTGCAAGTTGAAATACATGTAATCACTCCGTTCACTCTGGTAATAAAATTCATCAGAAGGTTTCTGGCCAGCTTGTTTGATTGCTTATGGTTCATACGGAACAGAAACTGCCATCGCGACAGCATGTGCATGATTGGTGCAGGATTCTACTTTCTTTTGCCGGTCGGCTTGGCACTGGGGACCACCCAGATAATAGTCGAGTATCTCATTTTATTACCCCGACCTGGGCGAATGAAGTCTTCACAACTTCTATGCTAGATAGGGCGGAATTACCTCCTTCGCCTTTGAATTCCGAAATCCTGATGGACGGATTCAAGGCCTCCTGTTTGTTCATCTGTCTAGACTGCCGCCTGGAGTCTAGATGCTCCCATCCGCAGTTCGGTCCGTTAGGACGAATCTCGGTGCCACCTCCTTCACCTTTGAATTCCGACCCTGATGGACGGATTCAAGGCCTCCCTTTTGTTCATCTGTCTGGACTGCCGCCCGGAGTCTAGATGCTCCCATCCGTGGTTCGATCCGTCCGGACAAACCTCGGTGCCCCCCTTCTGCCTTTGGTTTCACTCCGAATGAATGGAATCAGAGCAAACTCTCTTTGTTCCTTCCTTCCCTTTTGGGCTAGTATCCCGAACTACCCGGGCAATCCTTGTGATGCCCGATGAATTCCCCACTCTCCTTGTTCCATCCTTCCTTTGGGCTGGTAGCCCGAACTACCTAGATGACTTTCCTTACCAGTCAATTTTCGGTCAACAAGAACGTGAGTCTTGTCCAGCGCTTTTCGACAAGTGTGATAACCGGTCATGCCTTTTAAGAGCTGATTGGTCATCAACTGGTCGGTATTTGTCATTAGTTTTGGTTTCTTTGATGATTGGCTTCGGCTATGGCGACAGGACCTCTAGTGCGTTCACAGACTGGTGGTTGGTTGTCGGTAGCTAACTCTTTTTTACGGCTTTGGTCGGGGTGTCTTTGTCAACCCTGAGCATCGGTCTCTGTCCCACTCATCCTCCTACCTCGCTTGAGGAGGGGCATCTGTTGACACCCCAATTTTGCAGGTCTGTAGGTTGGAATTGTGGTAGCTGGGCTCGAACCCTGGTTTAGTCCCAAAGCCAAAGAGCGCCAAACCCAACAGCAAAGGATCTGAGCTGTGATCTGGGGTCATGCAGGCGCACCTATCAGGCGCAACTATCTGGCGCACCAGACAGGCACACCTATCTGACACACCAGATAGCCGCACTAGACATATGCACCTGGCCGGTTCCCGCATCACGACCGTCGATCACTGTCGGTGCTTGGGCAGGTAGCGGGGGACAGCAAGGTTGTTACAAGTGGTTAGTCTATTAGGAGGCTTCTTAGTTTGTTATAGAGTTGGTTAGTTGTTAGGATTTTGTTGAGTTTGTTACAGGTAGTTATAGCCGCTGGAGCTTCACCTATAAAAGAAGTAGCGGTGTGGGAAAAAAAAGAAAAAGGAGAGACCGAGAGGAGGAGATCAAGAGAGAAGAGAGGAGAGATCCCGGAGCCCAAAGCATTCCTCCTGTGGCGATTATGAGCTCACTAGCCTGCCCTAGTTCCTCCCTTAGCCAGCTCCGATCGTCCATTTCACCGCCAGACCAGCTACACACTCTTCTGACCTCAATTCTCATTATAAGTGCATCCCTCGGTCTCCCTATGCCTTCCTTGATCGATTCCAACAGGGCTAGAGACCTCTTCTGGTTGGGATCAGCCCCCAGGCCTCGCCGGAGTCGTTTTCAAGTGGCATAGGTGGGGGACAAGCCCTGGAACTAGACGCTTAGGTTCTCCTCCCTAGACCTCCCTCTGCTTCTCCACCAGAAGATCAACGGAATCGCGCCAGCTCATCGTTGCCGGAGAAGACGATTGGAACCAGAGATGGAGCGTGAGCCTTCAGCTACGTCGTGCGACTCCGAGCATCCAGAAAGCCTCCATGGCGCGCCCCAAGCACACCGGTGCCTTCAGAGTCAAGCCGCGAGCCTTGGATCACTCTCACAACCACGCTCATCGGAGAAGAGAACGGCGACGATAGGTGGAATCCACATTACGCGTTCTTCCTCCATTTTGGCCCCGTGATGGAAAAGAAATACTCCTCTCGACGTGCTGAAGCCTCCTGAACCTCTGGATCACGCGCCGCTGCCCTCTAGTAGCCCCTTTCTTCTCCGGCGTTGTCAACGAAGTGCCACGACGGCAGGGAAGGCGGGCGGCCTCTTCTAGCCGTCGCACCATCGATCCAAGCCGTTGAATCTCTCCCCTCCTTCCCTTATTGCTTCCCATGGGGTCTGATCCTAGATCAGGCCATGGGATAGCCTCTGAGTGTCCCTCTGGCGATCGTCGACGGTGGGGTCCGTCGTCGGTGGCCGCCTTTTCTTTTTTTCTCTTTTAAAAAATAAAAATGGTTTTCTTTGATTTAATTTCTTTAACTTTTGATTTGTTGCATTTAGATCCTTCTATTCTTGCATGTAGGTCCTTCCTCTTACAGTTAAGTCCCTACACTTTTTTTTTCTTTATATCGTTTGAATAAAGTTTTAACTAAAAATATTGCAATGTGCCCCTTGAGCTTCCCTAATATTGTTTTCCATGCTTGAAAATTAGACAACAACCCTTGAGTTTCACAAAATTGTTCTGAATGCATATCTCCTCTGGTTAATTTTCATCTTAGCCCCTGAACTTTTCTGAAATTATTCTGAATGTATGTTTTGATGGCATAATTGCATTTTAACCCCTAGAAATCTCTAAATTGACCAAAAATGCACAGATTTGCACATTTGACCCCAGATTTCTTCAAAACTACATGAAATGTGTTTTTCTATGTATTTTTTATGATTAAGCTTTAGAAATTCTGCTTTCATTCAGAATTTGGGTTTTTTGCACAAAGGCCCCTGGAATTTCCATTATCACACACTTGCATGCATTTTGCACATTTTGTTGCACTTTTTCATGCATGTTTTCTCGTGACTTCTTCCTTTATTTGTGCACACATTTCTAGTACATTTTAAGTTTGGTTTTCTCATCGTTTCTCGGATTTTTTACGATTTCCCAGTCTTTTGACTTGATTTGGCTTTCCATCGTCCGAGGGCGTACAGTAAAGGGCTTAACAAAGCCGACATTGTCCCGAAGAGGATTAGTTTCCCTAATTTGATTTTATTCGAATTTCCACTAATTTGCGAGACGCTTTCTGAGAATTTCTTGATTTTCACAATTTTCCTCATTGCCCACGGGTATATAGTAAAGCGACATTCTCAATGCCTACATTTGTCCCTCAGATTAACTTTTTCCATTTATTTCATTTCTTCTCTTTGATTTGGATTTTTTCCTAGTCATCTTTAGCATGAGCATTTAGAATAGGCAAGCACACATCGATTAGACCATTGGCAAGTAGGAAACCTAGAAAAATCGAGTTTCTCGGGCGCTTGGGGGTGCCTAACCCCTTCCCCATGCATAACCAGAATCCTTACCCTTTCTCTGGCCCGCATTCATTTGTGCATTATATCCATTAGGCATGAAGCACACATGTTTTTTGCATCTTGTTTGCTTCTTGGTTTTCTTGTGTGTTTGGTTTTCCTCGTCTTTCCATTAAAAGACTAGGTGACGACTTTTTTCCTTATCCTTTCTTATCTTCCCTTGGTGTTTCTAAGTCTAGTCTTTTTCTCTGGATTCACCATCTTCACTGTGACCATATCGGGACTCCTCATGTGCTTCCACGCACCTGGTAGAGGGGAGTCGTGTAGGGTTCCACCGGCATGGTCATAAGAAGTTGTTAGAGTTTGTTAGATTAAATGGGAAGTTGTTGGAGTTTGTTTAAGTAGTTAGAGATTGTTATAGGTGGTTAGAGGTTGTTATGTTGGAGTGGGAGTTAGTTAGAGAGTTTAGTTTGTTACATGAGTTTGTTAGAGTAGTTATGAGGGAGTGGAAGTTAGTTAAGTTGTTAGGGTTTGACATACTTAGGGTTTGACCTTGGGTTTAGGGTTTGGATTAGGGTTTTGAATTTGGATTTGGGTTTAACCTATTTAGGGTTTGTTTTAAGGTTTAACCTAGGGTTTAGGGTTTGGATTAGAGTTTTGAATTTGGTTTAGGGTTTAACCTAGGGTTTAGGGTTTGGATTAGGGTTTTGAGTTTGGTTTAGGGTTTAGCCTATGATTTAGGGTTTGGATTAGGGTTTAAAGCTAATTTTAGGGTTTTGAGTTAGGTTTTTGAATTTTAAATTTGATTTCGGTTAGTCTTAGAGTTTAAGGTCCCACTGCAAGCATATGGGGTGTCTACAAACACTATCCAAGATTTAATCAACATTGGGACCATTGTCATCAATGCACAAGTGGCAGCATCCGCACCAGCACCCACACACCCTAGCATAGCCAGCCTCTCTTTGCTTGAGCCCACAAGCTCTGAGGATGCTGGAACTTCAGGGATCTTCTTCCTTTCTCCCATTTCTTTCTTGGTGGACCCATCTGATCATATCGGCTCGGTTCCCTCTCCTATCGCTTCTTATCTCCGTTTGGCGACACTTGCGTGTGCGATTCCTATTTCCGTTCCTCCATAGGGGGCCTAGCCCAAGGTTTGCCGACTTACCACACACCAATTTGACCTTGCATGTGTAGATACCCTAGACCTAAACAACCGTCGTAGTTATCATCAGCCCCAACAGCTACAACTTTCCAACAGTTGCAGCCATGTAATCAGAATAAACAGTGATTCCCCAAGCACAATCAGCAGTAGAGCAGCATGCAGCGAGGACCTTCACCATATCCTTTTCCCCTGTTTTCTCTATCATTTCCTATTCTGCATCATCAACCTCATGCATCAAAAAACAAATGAATCAATCAAAAATCAAAAAATACAAAATTAGAAAAGCACCAAAATACAAACAATTCAAAAATCCGAAAAACACAAAAAAATAGAAAATCAAAAACCCAAAAAAATTGAAAAATCTAGAACAATAAAAACATCTTGCATTATAATCATCTGCCCGATGATGAAAATCAGAAAGCCAGCCTCTATCAGATCTGTAGAGACCCCAAATTTCTAATTGTGCAGGATAAGGATGTGGTGGCTGAGCTCTAACCCTATCAAGGCCCTTTTAATTCATGGAAACCCAATTGGGCCCATGAAGGCCCACTTAGGCCCATTGAGCCCTATTTGAGCCCACTTGGGCACACAAGACCTATTTAGGCCCATTTTCCCTATTTGGGCCCATTTAATGCATTTGGGCCCATTGAAGCCCACTTGGGCCCATGGGGGCCCACATAAGCCCATGGAG
>JAMKQA010001427.1:0-22373 GCA_024699735.1 Posidonia australis
GATCTTCCCACGTCTGCCGGCCCTTGCTACTGCTCCCTCTTCCCACGTCTCCTGGCGCTTGTTGCTGCTCCACTTCCTATGTCTGCCAGTGCTTGTTTCTGCTCCTCTTCTCATGTCTAGTGGCGTTGCCACCACTCCAGTAAGCTCTTCTTCTTCATGTCTGCTGCTTTTCTTCACTGTTTCTGTTTTGATGGGTTTTTTTATCGCTCTGGTCTGATGATCTCCTTTTTTTTGGAGAGACATATCCCTAGTTATTGTTATTTTGGTGCATGAATTTAGATTTAAAGTTTCTGAATTAGTAGATTATACGATGTTGATGGCTTGTTTGGTTTTGTATGAATTGGAGAAACTTATTTTTGTGGATCATAGTATGTCATGGTTCTTTTGATTTTGTTTTATGTATGCTGTATGCTTTTCTGTTTACTTTACATCATTTTAATGCATTATTTTAAATCTTTAAATATTTAAATTTAAATAGATATATTGTTTAATTATTTATTTATTTATTTCCGTATTAATGCCAAATCGTGTCCTAAATTTTAGAAAATAGCCGAATCACCGAATCCAAATTGTATCGTACCCAAATCCGAATCCGAATCCAAATCCATGCTTCCTTGATATATTACCACAACCAATGAAGCTCAACATTTGATAAATCAAATAAACCTACCAAGACAACAAACAAGTTACTATAAGCATCTTAACTACAATAAACCAAATAATAGGATGTAGTCCAAAGTAGATTCTTGATTTCTTGAGGTCCAATAATAGATATTTGAAATCTCATCCAATGAGAATGTATTATATGGATGTACTAATAAAAGCACTTCGAAAGACTAACCCAGAAGGACACTTATTTCCAGATTCTGGCATGGTAGATACGCGATCCAAAAGCTGAAAAACTCTTCTGCTAGCCCCTACTGCTTTCATCAGGGTTGTGTATAACCCTGAAAGCCCAGACACTGCACTGCCAACTGTAGAAGTGCAGAAGTACATACACAAAGTTAACTTGTGATGCAAAAAGGAAGAAGCATCAGATGGCCCAATATATCGCTCATTACATGAATGCACTATAGATGAAATAAACCCAAAAATGGTTTTTTTTTTTTTCAAGAACGAAATCTTACTGGAACTGGCTATATCTGGTTCACCATGATATCAGTACAGAAACATTAAGAAGAATAAGACAGGGAGCTGAAAGAGTACCTGTGAGGCTATAAAGAATAAAGGATGTAAGAGCCCCAGGTGTCATTGACGCAGTTATAGTTAAGTAGGCACCATAAATCACTACAGCAACAACAGACAACATTGTCGCAGCATTCAACCCACCAGCAAATAGACCAATGATTTTCTGTTTCCAAAGTCAGAAAACTTACACAAAAGAACTATTTGATATATGCCTAAAAACAAAAACCTTTGAACCAACTCACAGCTTGTTTGAGTCCAAGTTTCAGTGTGTCATCGACTTTTTCAGAGTAACGTGAAACTTCAAAATCCTCTTGAGCAAATGACCTGACAGTGCGTATGGCTCCAAATGATTCCTGACACGAAGTAATCATTAATAACATAAATATAATATTGATCATCCAGGTGCAAATTCAATTGTTCCAATTAAAGACATTCATTGTCAAAAGAAAGTCAAAGAAGGGAATATGAACATTTTTATAAATATGTGCTTCTGTCTAGAGGGACAAGTGGAAAGTCTAGTCTTTTATTATGAGAATTGTTAGTATAGTCCTACATTGAAAAAGTAAGGACGAGGACTTATGGTTATATATAGATAAACTCCTCAACTTATTATCAATTGATTTTTAATTAGATGTCCATAGTTTAATATGGTATCAGAGCCAAAAAAGACCTAAACAGATCTAAGTCCACACACATCCATCTATGTTTAAAAGAAACACTTGTTGGACCTAAAATAGACTACATGTGAGGAAGAGTGTTAGAATAGTTCCATATTGAAAAAATGAGGACTAGAACTTGTAGTTATATATAAATGGATCCCTCCACTCATTGTTAATTGATTTTAAGTTGGATGCTCATATTTCAACAAGAATATTTTTGAATACACCCATACAAAAATGACATTAAGAAAATTAAAAAGAAAAATACTATCAAGTTTAGTAGCAATGTGATTTAAGAAAATGAAGGATAAAATACTTCCAACTCACTTTAATAGTGCTTCCAGAGGATCCACCAAGAAATCAAAAGTAGAAGAATTTTCTAGATTAACTTGACAAAATAGAATTTTGGCATACATGTAAAGTCAAACAAAGAAATAGAGTTCAAATAAGTGCTAACAAATATTTAAAGATGATAATCTTGACATGAAGAGAATGTAGGACTAATAATGTACATAAAAATCACACTAAAATTATTAATGTGATTAGTGATCATGCTTGTAAAAGAAAAATCTACAAAAGGAGGAATTATATGTTTATTTTGTTTTACATAAAGACTGTAACTGATATAAAAACAAACAAATACACAGAAAAAACAAATTTACATGATTCATCACAAAAGGCTATGTTCATGGGTAATAGCATACCATTCTTAACTATATGGAGAAAGTGTTACAGAAGAGAGGAGGCATGTTAGGGAACAGAATTCAAAATACTGTAATCCTAATACATAAGGAGTGTGTATATATATAGACTCCAAATACTAATGTCATCCTAAACGGGTCATGATATAGATAATCCTCACATATAACCGGATACAGAAAATACAATATGCATCTATCCAAATAGTTGTAGACCTCTCGAAAGCTCCACCCCTTGAACCCCCCCACGGGAGATGCACCAGTTCCCCCTAGATAGGGTGCTTCGTACCCCCACTTTCGATGGATCATTGATGTAGAGCTCCATAATTGTGTAATTGAATAGGAATCAACTTATGGATTGGGAATCAAAGCATCTCAACAAAGACCCATGGGTACATTAATAAGGTGCATTGACTTATTAAGTTGACGATGTTAGAAGAGGACGAGGGAGAGAAGAATACTGGAAATTTCATGGTTAGAATTTTGGAAAAAAATGTATTTAAACATGTAAAATCTAGATATAGAAGCAACTAAATAAAAATAATAAGGGAAAATGATTCATGTTGTGGGTATAAGATGGTAGGGTAAAAAATACTTCATGTGCGGGCATAACATGGTGGGCTAAGACATCTTTCCTGTGCATACCAACTCATTTTGCTAATATGTCGAATTTCTAAAATTTTAATCAGAAAATCGTCCTTTCTCAAATTAATATCATAGTCGTGGAATAAATTTTTCATCAGTAGCAAAAATTCACTAAAGTAGTGTATTTTTTCCCATATTTAAGGAGCTCTTTTAAAAGAGACCAAATTTTGCTAGTTATATGTCTAAAGGATGGCTATGCACTGTAGGTTTTACAATTTTTTAAGAGAGAGGTTCTGCAAATACGTGAAACAACTGGGCTAGGTATAAAATTCAACTGCCCAAAGTTCTTACAGAATGCAGAAATAATTTTGTCCATGACGGTAAGCTGTTCTGCACTATCAAATTTATGTATACAGCAGAAACTAGCTTCAAAGGTAATATGGTAAGTACTGACCTCTGCAATGGATGAAGCTACAGCAGCAGCAGCTTGAGTCTTGTGTGAAAGTTCACGAAGATAACGTCCAAACTTTCGTACAGCAATAGAGAAAGCAGGAACAACAACTAGTGCAAGAACTGTTTTCAAATTAAGGAGATTGCATTAGAACACCATAAAAATGACTACAAAATAACATTCTGCTTCCCTTTTAAAAAGCACAATAAATTATAATTGGTTGTTTTGTAGTCATATTTTCATTTTATGTTTATTTTTGGCTTCAGGTCATGAGTGTGATTGTGTGACTTCAATGTGATGCATGACATGCGATTAGTACCTTTCATTTAATTGGGATGTTCTTAGTTTCCTGGTTTATACAGCAACTTCTGTTTCCCCTTAGTTGCACAATGTCTTCTTCTGTTTTCGTTAGTTTTACTTGCTTGCCTTGGTTTCACACATGGGAGCATGATGTGTTTTCATGCAATTCACTTTAGTTCTCCTTTACTTTGTTTCTGAGTTATTTTCCTTCCATCAGGTGGTGCTCATATCAATCTTAGTTGTTCTATATCTTGTTTGTCAGCCATTTCCTTTAACATTTCATGTATACGGTTAAGTGACTAGTTGTGCCTGCATATTGTGTGCTATATGAGCCCCTATAGATTTTTTATTTTGGAGCTATCTCCACTACAGACCTACTGTTGTGCTTCTCCACAGAGCGTCAAAATATCTGGATATTTGAGTATAGAAATATGAGATGAATTGTTGCTTCTACTGGGCTGAGCTACTCCACTTCCATGCGTCAAAATCCTACTTATGAGATCTTAACATATCTTTGTATGGCTATCTCTTGAGCCTGGGTTAACATTGAACATAATAATTCCTATGGACCTCACTATTACCAGTTGGTTTCATTATAAATGGTAATCATGGTTCCAAACATCGATTTTGTGTCGGACTTCGGTCTGACAAAAATAAGAAACGTATTGGATATCGGTGGAAATGTTGGTGGAAACATGGTAAATTTATAGAAGTTCATGGAATAATAAAAAAAATTTGAATTTTACTTTGAAACTCTAGAATAAGTTAAAGTAAATAATAATTTACATTTAAAACTACTTAGATCAACTTTCTAAACATGTATCATGGTAAAATACGTTATATGGACTTAATACAAATATTCTGAAGCATAACTAATAGATAAAAATGTGTAATAAATATTTAAAAACAAAAATACTCATAAAAGTTACCTCATATATGCTTAATACAAGAAATAATGTTTTGGTTCATTAATATTATTGTATTGTTCAACTATATTGTAGATACGATGAATTTGCTGTCAAACTTAGGTCTCCCTCCACAATATATAATTGTTCCAAGACATATAGCTATAATATATTTGACATTCCATAATATAATAATGATAATCTGATATTAACAGTTGAATTAGAAGCCCTATTAGTAGATACTGTGCAATAAGTACTTGTTGAGACTGTTAGGAGAAGTAATGTTGACTTCAAAGACCTTGATAAGATTGTTGCTCATATTCTGTTTGTGGTAGTGCATAGTTGAAGATTAAGCTCATATTCCATTCACTTTGTTGACTTGGAATATAGGAAAATGAAGTTCTCGTCCATTCACTTTCATATGTATAATTTGATTATTCATAAGAACGATATCTATAAGAACTGTAGTCATAAGGATCTATAGGATTATGGATATTCAGATAATCAAATGACTCGAATAAACTTTTCCTAGTATGACTACTTCAAGAATCTGAATCCTTTGTTATGTCTTCGCGAGGTATTCTTTTATAAAGATACGGCAAAAGATCAGGTCTTGATGTTTGTCGGACTCCATGATGTTCATCTTACGTGGCATGTGTGAATTTATGTTATCCTGTGAATAGGCTAAGTGGCCTTTGACTTTCTCCTTGTAGGTTATCAGTTCCAAAAGCTGTATATCCACTGTCACCGCCTTTATCATCATCTGGTGGTTGTGAGAAATCATTTATATCACTGTCATCACCTAAGCTTGGAGTTTTACTACTAGAATATTAAGATGAACTGATGTATTCTTCAACATCAATGTCCATTTCAGTAGTAATTCTTGAACTTGATCTACAGTATTCTTCATCTAATACTGGTTGTCCATTTTCTTTCAACCACTCAAGTATAGGATCCTCGTCTTCATCTTCATTGTATATATATGTCAAATCAATTAGATCAAAGTGATCTTTATCTTCATTCTCACTGATATGTTTCATTCTCAGTTTCATATTATAGTGCATAAACACAAGATTACTTAATCTTTGAATTCTCAATCTATTTCTTTTTTTTGTATGAATAATATTAAATATGTTCCAATTTCTTTCATAACCTGAAGCTGAGGTAGTTTGAGATAAAATCTTTATAACAATTTTTCTCAAATTTGGAACATCTGTTCCATTTAACATCTACCATTCACCTGAAATATTATATTAGATTATTAGTTTATTGTCCAAATTATGATGTAATATTATGAAATAAAATAAATAATATAAAAATTCTTACTTAAAGGCATCGAAGCACGACCACGAATCTCTTGAGGATCTCCAAATCCGAACATTTGGTTCCTAAAGTATTTAATTTCATTCAACGCTTCTATTTGAATATCTACATTTGATTCCAATTTTTTTATCACCATTCTCATAGCAGATAGTAAGTCAGTATAATTCCCGAAATCATGATCGTATTGGAACTGTGGGTTTAGATAGTATGCTACATTGATAAAGAAAGGTTATTAAGCAACCAATTGTAATGTAAATATATTTATGAGTTATGACTAATATGAATCTATATATCAAACTATTTACCAGCTTCATGCAAAGGATGAAGAAGCATGTTGGATCATCTTTCTTCGATAATCTTCAAGTACCCTTTTGAACTTCTGTATGCAACATTTTTCATCAACTTCATTGCCTCATATAAGAAACTCATTGTAGGTTTTTTATCACCATCTATTAAACGAAGGACCTTTGAAACTGATTACATTATGTTCACTACCTTTCAAGCATTCTTCCAAAAAGACTGGTTATTAATTATAGAATTTATTTTCCTATCAATTGAAGTATTACTCTCATGATATTAATACCAGCTTTGTAAATTAAACATGTACTTTAATCCATTCCTTTTATCAATCGTTAATTGGAGAGAAATGTAATTTGTTACAAATCGAATAACTCTAGGTCGAATCAAGTCACCACCACAACACTCGAGTGACCTTATAAAGCTCAATAGGTAGGAATGATTGTAAATAAAATTTGTTACAACCTTTACTTTTCTAACAGTCTTCTCTACTAACTTTGTTCTACCAAATTCCTTGAGTATCAAATCAAAACAGTGAGTCACAGATGATGTCCAATAGATAGGATACTTAGACATGATTTTTTCATCGATTTTTTTGAAATTACTGCCATTATCGATGACAATCTGAACCACATTTGACGATCTCACTTGCTTAATGACTTCCATTATTTGCTTATAGAGATATCTATCATCTCTGATAATATTAGAAGCATCAATAGACTTTAAAAAAATTATGCGGCCATCACAGTAGAACATGAAGTTGATAATCTGTTTCCTAGTAGTGCTTGTCCAACCATCACACATAATAGTGATCCCATAAGTTAATCATTGTCGTTTTAAGCTATCAATATAACTTTCTAATTCTTCTTTTATGATTTAAGATACTTATTCATTATATTATAATCAGTTGGTGCTTTTACTTTCGTACATTTTCTGACCGTTACATCAAGCATATGTTGTAGATACAGTCTCTTTGTAGTATTTGCTGGAGTAGCATTGAAAAACATGTATTTGACCACAACTTGACCAACTTTCTCCCTAACATTTCCAAACATGTCTTTGATAGTCTTCTGCTTCAACTTTTCAATTCTACATGTTACTGAATCTAGACTGTTGTACTTTTGACTGTATGTTCTAAACATTTTTGTAATGCCTTCACCTTTTTCTTTCTGTACATTGCCACTACCACTATCACTTCTACTTCTCCTGACACTATCAGTACGATGGAACCTCTGAATTTGTTCTCTATACCATTGTTTATTTTTTGACTCCATTACAACTCTCTTATACATGTTTTTCTCATATTGAGTTTGATAATCTAGAGGATACACTGTATCATCTTCTGAATTTGGTACAACAATGAACTCATGCTTCCTTTCATCAAACAAAATCTTTTTAAATCTTTCATCTCTTTTTGTCTTATCACTTTTCTTAGATTTTGTGTCTTTTAGTAACTCTTTCATTTGATCACGAACGACTGTTGGACATGACTTGTACCTACTGACATTATTATATCTACCAACAAGATATTGTTGCAATCTTGTAATGTCCCCATTTATCATTTTCTTCCCACAGTAGTTGCATTTAGTTTTTTGTCTATCGTTATTGACAACATATCCACGCAACCATCATAGATCAGATCTAACAAATCTCTCCTCATTGCCACTTCCATCATGTTGAGATCCATCAAAACTCGACATTATGAAAACTGAAAAGAAAAAGTTAATTGAATTTAATTATATGAAAAAAATGAAGAAATAAAAAAATTATATACAAAAACTTAAGATTTATGTATTTTTATGGTAGATCTAATTGAAAACTAAAGCAAAAACCAAAAAGAAGCTCCCTATTTGTTGTAAAATCAAATAAATAAGCAAAATCCTTGAAAAGCCCTTAAAGAAATCATAAAAAACCTTGAAGATGAGTTTAATGAGTTAAATGAATTTATGAAAACTGAAAAAAAAAAGTTAAATGAGTTTAATTATATGAAAAAAGATACTCATGTATTTAAAATATGTTTCCTTATTTTTTAAAATTTCTATGATTTTACAAATTTTCGAGATATTTTATTTAATAATTTGTACATTTAAAATTATTTCTGATTTTCTGTAAAATTTCGAAATATTTCTGATTTTTACTGATTAGGTTAGATTTACTGATTTTTTGTCTTTATTAGGTTAGATTTACTATTTTTATCTGTTTTTTTAACCTTTATTTATCAATTTACTGATTTTCAAGTTAGCATTAAAATAGAAAAAAAATGAAGAAATAAAAATATAATATAAACCTAAGATCTATGTTTTTTTATGGTAGATCTAATTGAAAACTAAAGCAAAAACCAAAAAAATAGTTCCTTATTTGCTGTAAAATCAAATAAATAAGCAATATCCTTGAAAAATCCTTGAAGAAACCATAAAAAACCTTGAAGATGAGTAAAGATCAATTTACCCATAAGAATTCATGAAAAACTCATGAAGAACCCTTGAAAATCCTTGAAAAGAGGGAGAAAAGATGAAAACAGGTTTGAATAATCCATACCTTTAGAGTATCCTTGAAGAGTCCTTCCAAAAATGCCTGAATAATGCTTTAAAAGATGGAAACAACAGCTGTCCTACCGTAGAAGAAGAAGAATAGAAGGAGAAAGAGAAGAGATAAGCAGCAGGCTAAAATTTTAGGACGTGTCGGTGCCCAATTAAACACGTGTTGGACGAAATGGGTTGGGATTGTGTTGAAAACTCAATGTGTCGGATGACACGGCCAACACGAGTTGACTCATCACCAACACACCCTCGAAATCAGGTAAACAGTGAAATACCCCTACTTATCGTGTCCCTGATTTGAGTTTCCAACACGTGTCGGTCAAATGTTGCCGACATAGTCCGATGTTTGGTACCATGATGGTAACATAGTTTCAAAGCACGTACACACCTAGGTTGAAACACCTTCCTGACACGTCTAATGCCATTTTCTGTAGATTTCTCCACAATCACATTTCTGCCATGTGTGCACTTTATAACCTTGCATCACTGATCTGGTTACCCAACCATACGATGGCTATGTGGCTCAACAACCCAAGGGGATCTGGGATGTTGAATATATCATTCCTATGTTCTCACTATCACCAATTGGTTAACAAACACTTAGCCTTTTTTTCCTCTCTCACTTTCATATTTTTCTTTACTTTTGGCTTGAAACCATTAGGGTCGAATCTCAAAAGTCAAACACAGGGATCCTAACAGTTTCCAGATACAACCAAAGTGCCCACTTTGATCTCATTTTGTCAAGAATTGCAGCCAGCCAGCCATTTAATTGTTCAGAGTTGTTTTTGGTCTTAATATGTTCTCTTTGTTTTTTGATGTGACTTTAGTAAGAGTTTCAAAAAAGATAGAGCAAATTCCACTTTCAGCACTTAACAGTGATTTTAGTCACAATACTGAGTAAAATGAGGGAAAATCAGTAAAAAGTATCAAAAAAACACAGAGAGAATTCCACTTTGAGCAGTCACATTGATTTTGATCACAATCTGAGTAAAATGAGGAAGTCAATCTATAAGCAGCTGACATCCATCCATTAACATGGGAGTTTAATTATTTCCTACTATTTGTTCTTTTCCTTCAAAACCTGAATTAATTCATGATTTATAACTACATGTTTAAGCTTTATCATTATCAATGTTTTCATAATATCATTTTTCTTTATCCAAAAAGAAAAAATCTTGTTTCATTGGATTGAAATGGACGAGTTCAGGGGAAATTCGTTTTATGATTCTAGGGAAAATGTATATAACTTTAATTTCTTTCTATTTTAAGTTGATTAAAATGAGTTCCGATGAAAGATAATGTTTAGTGATAGATTCAACAAGCACAAGTACACAACCAAAGTGAAGAAAGTGATTAAGAGATATTTCGCAACATAATTAACTGCTTAGCACTTTTTATGCAACTAGATATTGACCTTTATATTCATTCATTGCATCACCAAGTTATTTATATTAAAGAAAAACAGGATCAATCTTTTTATTTCATCTGCTGCTTAAAAGCATCTTATGGCACAGATTTTTTGCAGCATATGGCACAGATTATGCAGTTTAGTCTCCAAAGATCATGCACTAACTATAGAGCAGACTACTTACGTGTTAGTTTCCATGAAGTTTCAAACATAAATCCAAGGCCAATGCTTGCAGTAGATAAATTACGTAATGCTTCTGAAAGATTGGTTGTCGCTGCATTTTTTATGATTCGTGTATCTTCAGATAACCTACTTAGTAGCTCCCCAGTTCGAGTGATATCATAGAATGCTATTTCCTGAAAAATATATCTGCATAATTACATAAAAGGGAAGAAATTGCATTCTAGTAATGGGTCAGTGACAAGGATAAAGTCTTTTTACTCACTTGGTGAATAAGGTGTGAAAATAAGTCTTTTCTCAGTCGAGCTACTACTCTTTCACTGGCAGCATAGAAAAGCCATGCTCGCAGTACCGAGCATATGGAACTGTAACTCAAAACAAAGGGATTTCTATAAAGATAATGTAAATTATTCTTTTAAGCAATACAGTTTTTGCAAACAGCTGTCAACTAAATATTATATTATTATGTACAAAGCACAACATTTGGGCTGCCTTGCATGGATGCCAAGACATCATATTTTTGAACTGATGCTTGAAGATAAGAGTCCAGTGTACATGGAAAGATTGCAGAAGGAATAAAGTGGGAAAAGAGAAGATGAATATTGTTTGTGACAATCAACTTTTGGTGCTTGACTTACAAATGTTAAACACAGGAAGATAGCTAAAGGAAATGATGTAGCTTTGCTAGGAAGGGGCTAAACACCATGTGGAGACCACTGGTTAATACTGTTTTAGTCTTTCTATCTCTTCTCAAATAGTTTTATATGCATGCAACAGAGATTGGAAGGTGGTTCAGACTAACGTCATAAGCATTTGAGGTAATAATTCCATAGTCACATGTTTACATGATCTCTTGTCTCTTCCTTTTTAGTGTAATTTTACTCTGTTTTATTGGTTCTAATTGGTGCAAGTGTGTGATTGGTCTCTGCTCTTCAATGTCAGACTGCTGTTTTAATCACAAAAGCCATTAATGTACCAAGGCTTTTACTAGAAAAAGTTATTTCAGTCATCACTTCACAAATATTTTCACTTCTTATTATTAATTATTATTTTTCATGTATTCTTTTTCTATTTCCACACAATAAATGAGTTTATCACTTGTTTTTACTACTTCAAAATCTTTTACTAAAGAAGCCATAGGTGAAAATGTTTACATTTTCGGTAAGCTGCTTGCAATGTCCCAAGTTCCCAAATATATGGTCTACATTGTGAATTGTGATTGTTATCAATGTTGGAATGCAAAGTTGGTATTTTTTGCATACCCTAGTGTGGTTTCTTCCACCATTGTGAGATGATGTTTAATGTACAATTGAGTATTTTATTAAAAACTATTACATTCCATTACACACTAGTGTCACAGGGAAAAACGAATTTGATGCTAATAGTAAGCTTAGCAGAACCCATTCCCACGGCTTTACTAAGGGCTGTATATTACCTCAAAAGTACCTTCAACTTAACAAAGACTTCTGCACTATATCAGTTATCCTAAAACAAAGACTGGATCTTATACACTACAATACCAACGATGTACTGTACTCTTGTTTGATAGAGAAGAACAAATAGCAAACAAAACCCATTAGGGAAAATATGCAACACTTATCCTATCATTTTACCACTACACCTTCCTGTTCCTTCTTCATTGGAAGGGCTTTACCACAGAAATACTGCTTGGATTTTAGAAACATATAAAACAATGATTCTGATTTCTTGCCTTTCATATCATTTTCTGTTGTAATGTATAACTTCCCTTTTTTGTTCCCACTTTCAAGTCTCTCAGGTGGACCTCGGCAAATAAATGTTATAGTTTTACCTAGTTCTAGTGGTACAGACCACCAGTTGTAACAATTTACTTGCTATCTTGTCACAGTGTTTTTCCGTAATAGTCTAAGCTTGAAAAAACATTAATTTCCTAAGACGTCAACATTCAGCATGGAACAACGAATGTGCCATTGGGAGTAACCAATAAGAACGAAGAGAGAGATTTACATATTTGCAAACATTCAGCAGGGAACAACATCTGTGCGAGCCAGGGTACTAAACAAGAATGAAGAGAGAGATTCACATGTTTTAATTTTATGATTTATAGAAAGGATTAGAACCCAAGCAGGTCAAGATAATAACTCTAGAATACTATGACACATAAAAACTGACAGGTTGTACTGAGAATTTGTGGATCAATACATTTCAAGATTCTAGTGGAAGTACAAACAACACAAGTAAATAAATTATTTAAATTATGGTGCTATAGTGACAGGATTTAATCATACCCAATGATAACAATCAGCACGACGCCAAACACAGTACGATTGACAGCCTGTAGAGCTTCAGCTTGTTGTTCAGGCTGTCTAACGTCTCCTGATACAATATCTATAATTTTACCCCCAAATTTTGGCTGAAACAAAATATCAAACAGTCAGCATTACTACAACAATCGGTGTTACCAAAATAAATTAATTGTAACTATGTAGAATCTAATGTAAGTATATTATCCGTTTTTTCTTGTTTCATAGGTCCTAGTAACTACTAAACTTAAACCACCGAACAAAGAATATCATTTATAGGCACAATGAAGATGTACTACACGACTAGTCAAACTCCACCAATTCATGTATAAGTAGGGTTGTAAGTACGTTGAGTATCACCCATTGACCTAACCCAATTCAACTTATTAGAAATGGATTAGGGTAGGGATTTTACATAACCGTTGACCCATCATCCATTAACCCATGCACTTAATGAGTCATGCATCAGATAGCATGTTATGGATCACCCGTTAAGTCGTTACTTGGGGGTGTATACGTAATTTACTAGCTTAAACCCATTAACCCTAGTTTCCTTCCATCCTAATGTCCCATTCTACCATTCACTTTCACACATGGCAGCCACCATTTGTCCATTCCATCTCTCCCAGTCCTAGTCTTTCACCATCCCACGTTCTCACCTCCCACTCCATCGCCCAAACTGCCACTTCGACACTCCAGTACTTTGTCACAAAGCCACACAACCACTCCATTGAGATCGCAACTCCACCACCCAATCAAGCCGTTGCTCCACCACATCACCATGCACTTCACCAAGAACACAACTCCACTGTCCGGTCAAGCCGTTGCTCCACCTTGCCACCACTTCGCCAAGATTGCAACTCCACTGCTTAGTCAGGCCACCGCTCCACCATTCTGCCACTCCAACCAACGACAAGCAAAAGAAAGGAGAAGGAACCAACTACATGATTGAATCTCTAAATGTTTGTTACTTCAACAAAATTAAAAATCTTGGTTTGTCTTACCATTATTATGACTAGAGAGTCTTAATATCAATTTTTTTTTGTTTATATCATGATAATCATGTATACAATTCTTGGTTAATTTATATGCAATAGATACAATGACATTTTATTTTATGGTTTCTTACTTCAAATAATGTTTTACTATTTCTTAATATTTCATTTTATTTTCTACATACAATATCACAAGTAGAACCAATTAATGTTGAATTTGTCACTGTTGAATAACAAGAGCCAACAACAACCACAAGCATTAAAAAAAAAACAAGACAATCAAAATCAAATGTCTAAAGTTCATGGAATAACAGACGCAAAATATAAACATTGTGATGTCAGATATATGGCTAGACTAAAAGATAAGACCAAGAATTTAATTCACCACTTGAAACTCAAATATCCTCAAAAGTAAAGTAAGATGTCCATCAAATGTTAACAAATGTAGCAGGAAAGAAAAGAAACAGAGAAAATACTATAGACATAAAAAATTAGAATTTTGATCAAGAATTAAGTAAAATAGATCTTGTTCATATGATCATTCTTCATGAGAATCTTTTTGCTATTGTTGATTATATGAGTTTTCAAAAAATTATTAAAAATTATTTAACCACTTTTTAGAATGGTTTCACATATCACAATAAAAAATGATATCATGAACATATACCAAGACGAAAGGGTAAAATTATATAAATTTTTTGAATACACTTATCGTATTAACCTTACTAGTGACATGTGGACTTCAAATCAAAACAAAGTCTTTGATAACACACGACATGGATGATACCAAGAAATTGTAGAAGGAAATCCTAAATTTTTTTCTAATTGATGTTCTACATACTGCAGTTGCACTTTCAAAGACTATTTTAGAGAGATTGTATGAACGAAACGTTGATAGAAAAATAATTCCATTGTTTTAGAACACATTCGTGGTATACGGACAATTGTTTCATGTTGTATGTTATGCATATATTTTGAATTTGATTATTTAATAAGGAAGTAAGATTGTAAGGAAAGTTACAACAAAAGTGCTTGAAAGTATGAAGTATGTTAAGACTTCCACACTAAGATGACAGACATTTAAAAAAGTGGTTAGTCAAGTAAAGGTTCCAAACAAATCTCTTGTTTTGAATATTTCTACAAGATGAAACTTCATCTTCCTTTTAATGCAAACTGCTCTAGAATTCTAGGAAGGTTGTTCTCGTTTGGTAATGGTTTATGATTCTTACAAGTTTGCATCTAATGCAAAAGAATGAGAACATGTTAAGATTATTTGTGGTTGCTTACGTTACTTCTACGACATCACTAACAAGTTTTCTGCCTCCTTATATCCTTTTGCAAACCATTTCTTTCCAAATATTTGTAGAGTTCCGAAGGTAGGAAATGTCACACTTGTTTCAAAAAAGAGTTTTTCAGATGTCATTACTAGTTCACCTCATTTAGAAAATTGTATTCCCTATACATCATCTATTGTGTCCACAACAATTGATGAGTATAATCAATACATTAATGTCAAATCTACTGTACAACCATCAAAAAATAATTTAGAATCTTACTTGGAGGATCTAGTATTTCCTAAATAAGAAAAGTTTGACATCTTAACATGGTAGAGTGCAAAAGCACCTTAGTATCATGTAGTAGTTTGTATGGTTTGTGATATTTTGCTCATTCTTGTATTTATTGTTGCATTAAAGGCAGTTTTTAGCATTGGAAGTAAAGTACTTGATAAGTATAGATATTCTATGCATCCAACTATAATAAGGGTCTTATATATATGTGCACAAGATTGGATAACAAATGAATTTTGTGGTAAATTACAATTACACTCGCTTCTATTTTTATAAATTCATTTACAAAAATTCTTATAATTTGTGTTTTCATTACATATTGTTAGAGTTATAGCTTTATTGAGTATATGGGTTAGTGGGTTATTGAATATCTATTTAGTAAAAAGCATTCTTTCACTCTCTATATATATGTAACTCTCTCTATCTAATAAGAGTTTAAGATTCTTATTTCTTAATAACATTAACATGGTACCAAAACACAAGCTCTAAACCCTATTTTCTCCTCTCCACCTTCAGTCGTCGGCAACAACCTCGTCGAAAACTGCCATCGCCGCTGGATCCATCGCTGGCCAGCAGTCCCACACCGCCTCTAGCCTCCAGTAGGATTCCCTAACCGTCCCGTTGCCTCCCCTCCTCCTCCCACAAGCATCAGTCAACCCAACAACCACCATCGATTGGTCCTGTAGCAGCAGTCAGGGTTTCCAGCGACCCTTGTCTCGTCGAAGGGCTGTTCAGCCCTTATTTGCCATCGTCGGACATCCAGGCCATGTCGTAAATCTTTTTTTAGTCTTGTTTCTTGTTCGTATGAGTGTGGATACGTGAAATCCACACAGTTTTGTGCCTCTAGACTGTGTGTTGGTGTTTCCGATGACATTTTTTTGATGTATTTCAACCTCATCTCCTATGTCTTGTAAAATTAGACCATATATATTATCTATTTTATCATGGTTGCACGTAAATCATTAGTCAAGAGCCTTTATGGCACTTTTGAAAAGTTAAACGGCAAAAATTATCTACTTTGGGTACAAAGTTTCGAGACTTTTATCATTACACATCGAAAAATCAGCCATCTTACTAAGCCTCCACTGGATAGCAAGGATGTGACTTATGATGACTGATTTGTAGATGATGTCGTCATCATTTCCTGGATGGTCAATAGTATGGAGCCTACTGTGGCTAGAAGGGTCATGATGTTGAGACTTGCCAAGAAGACCTAGGATACTCTTCGTCTTACCCATGGTCATGAGAAAAACATATCCAGAGTTTTCGAGGTATATGAGCAGTTGTTCACTCTTCATCAAGGAGATTGTTTTGTTCCTGAGCACTTTACATTACTACATTCTTTACTAGATGAGCTTAAGGTGCATCAACCCTTGATGACTGACATTAGATAGATAAGACAGTATCGAGAGGAGCTTGCAGTGGCAATCTATTTCTTCAGTCTGTCTCCTGAGCTCAATTCTCAGATCAGGAGACGGATCCTAGGGGCTGATAGTGTGCCAGCTCTGCAGACTACCTTTACTTGGATTCTATGTATTTCCACAGCCACTCCTTCTTCAATCTAAGATCAATCTACTATGGCAGCCACACATGGGCGAGGGCGTGGTGGTTCTCGTGGTCGTAGCAGTATGAATTCTGAAGGACGGCCTCGATGCACTCATTGTGACAGGACAGGTCATCGTATTGAGAGATGTTGGGACTTACATGGTCGACTCTCATCTTCTTCATCTGCACATGTTACTACAGAGTCTATACCAACCACTTCCACCAGTGAGGAGCAGACAGTCACCATTTCACAGGTTAATTATGACAAGTTCCTACAGCTACAGGCCACTGACTCTACCGTCACTACCTCTTACTCCACTTCCACAGGTACTAGTGCTCTCCTTGCTTCCAAAAATCACCCCTGGATAATTGATTTTAGTGCCTCTTCCCACATGTCAGGTACAAAAAATCTTTTTACTCATCTATCACAATTATCTGATATTGGATTTGTGGGCATTGTTGATCGTCGATCTTGTTTAGTTTGTGGAAAAAGGATTGTGTAGGCCTCTACCCAGTTTTTTCTTGATAAAGTCTTATATGTGTCTGACTTTCTTGTGAATCTTTTCTCTATTAGTGCAATTACCAAACAACTACTTTGTTGTGTGACCTTTTTTCTTTTTCACTGCACTTTTAGGATTTACGGACGAGGAAGAGGATTGATTTGGACAATGAGCATGGAAATGGTGTGTACCTGCTGGTCAGTGACGAGATATCTCAGGAATTGACGTCTGTGGTTTTCACTTCAGAGCCGTTTTTACTGTGGCACTACCGGTTGGATCACCCTTCTCATCGAAAACTACAACAAGCATTGCCATGGGTAACTGTTTCCTCGTTTGAGTGTGAGTGTGTCAGTTGGGCAAGCACCATCGTGATTCCTTTAGACAATTGTGTCTTGTGTCCAGTTCCATCTTGTTTGAGTTAGTGCATTGTGACATATAAGGTCCCTTCAGACTCTCGTCTGTGTTAGGTTATTGATACTATATTGTTTTTATTGATGATTTCTCTAAGGTGTTTTGGATATATCTGTTAAAAGACCATGGTCACATTTTTTATGTACTTAAAACTTTTATTTCAGAAATAAAAAATCAATTTGGTATTACTCCCAAGTGTTTGTGTACTGATAATGTATTGGAGTTTGTTCAAAATAAAGTTCAATCTTGTTGTGCATCTCTAGCCATTATACATCAAACCACGTGTCCTCACACTTTCTAGCAGAACGGGGTGGCAGAACGTAAACACAGCCACATTCTTCGTGTCACACGTACCATTATGCTACACATGAAAGTCCCTAAACACTTATAGTATGATGCGGTTCTTATAGTATGATGCGGTTCTTATAGTATTATGCTACACGTACCATTGCTTTAAGAAAAAGTAGTCGTTCCTCCACTGCTCATCCTATCTCTAATTTTGTTACCAATGATTCATTACATCCACAGTTCCGTGCCTTTACCTTGTCTCTTTCCTTTGAATCTATTCTCAGGAATCACCAAGAAGTACTTTCACTTCCCTAATGGAAGACAGCAATGGATGAAGAAGTAGCTACTTTGGTAGCTCGTGGCACTTAGAAGTTGTTGACCCGACTTATAGGAGCTCACGTAGTCACCTGTCGTTGGATTTATACTGTCAAATACAAAACAAATGGCACAGTTGATCGATACAAAACCAGATTAGTAACTCGAGGGTTCACTCAGACTTATGATATTGACTATGATCAGACCTTCTCTCCAGTGGCTCACTTTAATTCTATCGGGATTATTCTATCTGTGACTATAAATAATTCCTGAGGGTTGTATTAAGCTGGGTCTCTTTGATATGTATACTCCAGTTTGAGGGAGAGTGTTAGAGTTATAGCTTTATTGAGTATATGGGTTAGTGAGTTATTAGATATCCATTTAGTAGAAGGTATTCTTTCACTCTCAATATATATGTAACTCTCTCTATCTACTAAAAGTTTAAGATCCTTATTTCTCAATAACATCAACACATATATAGGAGAAAATCTTGTTGATGTACTTCTTGGAACAATAATAGAAGATTTTGATGATGGAAACCTTAAAACAAGTAATTCTCATTCTCTCCTTGAAATTCCTAATCTTTTATTGTAAATTAATTTTCTCTATACATTTATAAAAATATTCTTACGATTTGTCTAATCTTGATTTTTTTTGGTAGGTTGAGGCTATTTGTGTTAAGCCTTTTTTAAGATTGATGCATGTGTTGAACTTTATATTTGATGGCTTAAGATGCACTATTGTAATTGATATGAATATTATCTAGTATTTTGGACTTTCCCAAAAAACAAGATTGTCCAAACTAACCAATCTTAGTAGCAACATTCAGGTTGGTCTCAATCCATCGTTGTCCTCTTCATCTATCCTCAAACCCTTGTAGCAAGGTACACTTGTCTCCATTCAATTCATCAGTATTTTTTCTTTTGTTTTGAGTTTCAACAGAATAAGGAATGGATACTATGACTTCATGAATACTTCATCTGGTTACTGCAGTGTTATTATCACTTTCCCCTGGTTATGTTATATAGAGAGTTCACATGGAGGTTAAAAATGCATGTTCCTTGCAAAAAATGTATTATAAATATATTTGTTGAAGATATATTATGATGAGTATTATCTCTGTTTATATTCAAGTGTTTATTTTAAACCGTAGATTCTATTTTACTTAAGCAATAGCGACATATGCTTAAAGGATTTCATTGAAACATTACGAGAAAGAACAAGAAGAAGCCTCTAAAGTCACCTTCATCTCTTCACACTCCCTTTACTTGGCAAGAACGGTAAGAATGTCAATTCTTTCATTTCTTAGTCTAATTCAAGCTAAAGTTAGTTCTTTTATGCTTTATTATGTTTCTATGGTTTTCTCCCCTTTCCTCTTGGATGGTGTGAGTAAGTCAAGTGCTAATTGTAATCAAGGTGAATACTTGAGTGATCTGTTGTAGAAACTTTCCAGGCAATTAGCTATCTATGTAGTGTTTTTTCCCTCTCTTTTTTTATATCCACTTCTTGTCAAATAGAATAGTCATGTTTTTGTGCATTTTCCATTTGACCTCAGCAGGATTGAGTTAGCAAAACGATCAAGAGGAGGCCTACAAGATCAATCAGTCATCTACAAGATCACTTCCCATCAAAAAGATATTGTTGTAGCGGAATGTAGCAAAGAAAGCTCTATCAAAAGAGACTTAATTATATGCTTTACCATACTATATTAACCCCATTTTAATGCTACTTAGGGTGCTGATTGATTTCTTTGTTTCTTGAAATCATTATCAAGTCCATGTGCAAACAAGTCCAGGTGTAATTAGAAATCATCATGAAGTCCATGTGCAAACAATACCTTGATGGATTTTGCCATAATATCAATTCATGCAGCAACTCTGCAAATAGTTAGTGTTTGCCACTGTTTGGTGTGATTTGAGTAGAGAAGAATCAATAAAATGATTATCTTGAGCTCAATTCAACTCATGGAATGATAAAAGTCTAGATTTAATAACAAAAAAATTTCATCCATTTAACCCATCAACCCTACCCACCACCCATACCCTAATAGATAGTTGATAGAGTAGCAGTCATAAATTTTTAATATGGGTATTCACTCCATTTGTTATTTGTTAGGAAAGGATGGGTTAGAATTAAGGAAGACGTTAAATCTGACCAACCTAACTAGTTTACACCCCTATGTATGAGGTATTGCAGGATCAACATCATCAACAAAAGATGTAATCATGAAACAGATGTGGAGAGACTCCTATGTACAGTAAGAAATATTTATTTCTAGATTATGCCCATCAAAAGGAATAAAAAAATAACAAAGTGGTCGATGTCATGTTGGAATCCATGATGTGAAGGAGTCAATCAAATCAAAGGAGTAGAGACTATAAAATTACTAAAAGTTGACTTTTACAAGTAATAATAAGAGAGAATCTCACAAAGGTGCAGCCCCGTTATCCCTAGGCAGCAAACCTTACTTCATTTCCATGTAAAGTGTAGAAATAAGAAATTTTGATTTGGAAAAGATAGAAAGTGTTTTCACGTTAAGAGTAGGACCCCCATCAAGTCAAGCTCTCCATTGATATAGGGTAGGATATTGAGGATTTCTGAACTGTTAAGTGACAATTGAGAACAAAAAAAGACCCAAAGTTTAGCTGATTGATTACAAAGTTTATGAGTTGTCAATCAGCCATACGTATGGTCAAAAAGTGGCACAGACAAACTTCAAATGAAGCATAACAGAAACATAAATTTAGTTGATTTCACAAATTCAATAATTAAAACTGGATAATAATATAGCAGGCTCATGAGAAATAATGCACTGTCTGTTATCTGCATTTAAAAAGGTAAGATGCCAGTAAATGTATGAACCTTAGATTGCCCCTTTATATTTCGGGTTGAATGTGGTCATAGTGTACCAAAAGATCTCTGATGCTAAACTCTTTGCGAACATATAAATAAATGATCAGGAATGTGGTTGAGAATTAAAAGAAAGGATCCAGTAGGTGCAATTAATAAAAGAACAGATAATAAAAATGAGTGAATGAAATACCTACAATCAAAATGCTTGAGGTGGACGACAGCAACAACGCTACAGTGCCTATTACCAATCGTCCTGCTTCAGGCTTTGCCTGCAAGTTCAGTTAATATCAACCTATGAAAACATATATATATATAATGGAATTTCTGTAAGAGCAAAGATGGCTACAACTACTAACCAGTGATAGAACTCGGCCAAACCCGACATTAGGCGGCTGTATTTCACAGTATAGCATCATTGCAATATCAGTGTGTAATTCGCAGGTAATTAAGATACCCAAAAAAAAAAAAACGACAAGACAAAGGTAAAACCCACTCACCTGCAATGCACTGCCATGCTCAAGATCGGTAATCTGGTCATTCGAAGCTTGGCCGTTAATCCCACAGCCGGTTTCAGTCTACACATTGAGCATCATTAGTTGGGCTTGCGAATCAATCCCTCACAGTTCTACAATTTACAAAGCCTAGTTAATCAATTAACCAGTGTATAAATCACAGTTCTCGGAACAAGTTGAAGAACCGAAAACCGTAGACGACCGATAATCAGAAAAAATACGGATTCCTGAAATTATCAACCCCAAACCAATGGAAGAACGATTGTTATTTACCTCCCGACTCAGGAGAGGAGTCTTGTGACTGCTCGTTGGTGTCTTGATCCTCAGATTCTTCCCCATGGAATCAGTCGAGAGACCGCAATCCGAATGATTCGACTGTGGCCTGGGACTACAATGGGCCAGCAACTTGACGAGGAGAGAGACCACTGGGCACTGGTCGTCGTGGTCGATGCTTGTGCTCGCAACACCCGTTTATATTTGCAAATTCGTGTGTTTGGTTATCTTCCTGTTTGTGGCGGAACTCTCTCCGTCAAAGTTCAAACGTATGGGTCATATTATAAGAAACCCCCT
>JAMKQA010001428.1:0-20590 GCA_024699735.1 Posidonia australis
TTTCTTTTGGTTTTGTTGTGCTTGCTTGTAGTTGTGTGTTTTGGAGGCGCGTACTGGGTGACTTAGATGTCACTCACGCGTGCTGTGTGTTTTCAGGTACAGACTGCGTGCAGCCAGGTTCCGGTGCAGGAGTTGGAGCTTCTAGTCGCGCATCGAGATCCTAGAGGTGAGCCTTAGTTACAACCCTTTTGTTCTGTAATTTGTGTAATTAGGCTTGTGATACTGTGTTTTGGTAACGTGCCCGGGTTCAGGGCATTACACAATTTAACCCATTTTTCTTCCAACCCAACATCTTATTTCTCCCTCTCCGTATTCTTTATTTTTTTTTCTCATTTACTAATTTTTACCAAAACATACAAATCCCATACCCCATTTCTTCTCTACTGTTTTTCTTCAAATTTAACCACTGAACCCATTCCTCTCATGAACCAGCCACTGAACCCACTCCTCCTTGTTGGTCTCATCAACCCAGCCTGAGCCCCATTGATCTCGCACAAGCCAGAGCAGCCAAAGCCACTAGATGAGCCGCCGGTGAAGCCTGGATCGCCGTTCATCTGTGTCGACGATCAAGGGGGCAGCAGTTGAGCTTCTATTGGTCTGTTAGGGAGTTGTTCGATTAGTTTATTGAGTTAGTTGGTGGTTTGTTAGGTCTGTTAGGAATGGGTGGTGGTCTGTTACAGTGGGTCGTCGGGTTTTCTTTAGCTATAAAAGGAAGGGTAGAGGCCAGGTTTTAAAAGACTTTGGGGATCTAGAGAAAACTTTTGGGGTGAGAGAGAGAAGAGAGCAGTGAGTGCCAGAGAATTCCAGAGAGAAAGGGAAGCTCGCAGAGAGGAGAGAAGGAGATTCCAAGCGCTCCAGCGAGTTGCAGAGCTCTGTCAAGCCAAGTACGCCCCTCTTTGATCCCATCTAGCTCTGAGCATAGTTGCCTAGGACCTCCTCCTTCTTTTTGGACAATTCCGAGCCATCCAGAGCCTTCCTCTGGTCGGAGTTGGTCCCTAGGGCTCACCGTCGCCATTTCCTGGCGACATAGGTGGGGGGAGCGATCCAGGGCATGGCCCTGGCCCCCGAGTCTCCTCTCTTTCTCCTCGAGCCTCCTTGGTGCTCTCCTGCTCCTTGGATCACCGCTTCGACGCCTCCTGAAGCCCTCACGAAGATCGCCGGAGAACACGCCCAAAGTAGCTGTCGCCGGAGAAGACGACCACTCCAAAGGTGGAACTGCGCACTCCCCACCGCTTTGTGCATCTCCAATGCTCCAGCAACCCTCCAAGATGTACCACGAAGCCTCCGGAGCCTCCAGGATCGCGCCACGAGCTCTGGAGCACCGTAGCCATGTCGCTCACCGAAGGAGGCCACAGCGGCGACAGGTGACCCTCCTCCATGCGCGATCCGCCTCCACTCCGCTCTGGATGAAGCGAAGAAGCTCGTCGAGGCATCCTGGATTGCAAGACCGCCGCCCCACAACCCACCAGAAGCCCTTCTTCCCCAGCACCGTCGTCGGAGCTCCTTGACGGCGAGGTAGGTGGGAGGCTCGCTCCCACCGTTAGATGCTTGATCCACTCTGATGGATCATCTCCCCTCACCTTCTTCTTGCCTCCCGTGAAGTCTGATCTTAGATCAGACCATGGGAAGGCCTCCAATTGCCCCCTCTAGCGGTCGTTGACGGCGAAGCTCTGTCGCCAACGACCGTCGTTTCTTTTTTTCATTTAAAAAACATATTAAAACATTTTATTTGAATAAAATACAGAAACATTATTTTTCTTTCAATCAGATCATTTTTTCATTGCACATAGGTCCTTTTATTATGAATAGGTCCTCCATTCATTTTTCATAAATCATTCAAATAAAGTTTTTACTGAAAATATTGCATTTTCCCCCCTAAACATTTAAAATAATGTTTTCCACACATTAAACTTTAGCAAGAGCCCTCAAGTTTTCTTTTAATGCATTTTATTTCAGGAATTTTGCATAAAGGACCCTCAAATTTCATGAAACTTTTCTGAATGCATCTTCGTCTGTGAAAATTGCATGAAAGCCCCTATATTCTTCTGAAATCATCCAGAATGCCTATTTTTGTTGGTTAAATTGCATAGAAGCCCCTGTAATCTTCTGGAACTTTTCTGGAAGTATGTTTTAGTGGTTAAATTGCATTTAGACCCCTAGACTTTACTGAAACTTTCTAAAATGCACCTTCTTTGGTTTATTTGCATTAAAACCCCTATTTTTTTATTAAAAAACTTATCTGAAGCATGTTTTTCTGGTTAAATTACATTTTAACCCCTAATTTCTTCTGGAATTCTTCTAGATGCTTTGTTTACTAGGCAATTTTCATTTTAACCCTTGCACTTCACTGATTTTATTCTGAATGCTTGTTTTCAGGGGTAAAATGATTGTTTTGCCCCTAAAACTTTCTGGAACTTTCCTGAATCATTTTTCTTGCATATTTTACTCTGAATTTCCACTGAATTGTTTTAAATGCAAGTTTTAGTGGTAAAATTGCATTTTGACCCTTAAGAAACTTCATTTTGACTAGGATTGCACATTTGACCTCTGATTTCTTCATAATTGCATAAAATGTGTTTTCCTATGTATTTTTTGATGATTTGGGCTTCAGAATATCAGTTTTAATCAGAATTTGGGTTTTTTGCACAAAGGCCCCTGGAATTCTCACTATTTACACTCATATATGCATTTTGCACAATTTTTCACATCTTTCCGCACAAGTTTTCTTGCCTTTCCATCGCCCGAGGGCGTACATTAAATGGCTTGATAAGGCCGACATGGTCCCGAATTGAGGATTATTTTCCCCTTTTTGATTTTCTCAGATTTTATCCAAATTTTCGCTGATTTGCGAGACGCTTTCCGAGAATTTCTCGATTTTCACGATTTTCCTCATCGCCCAAGGGCGTACAGTAAAGCGGTATTCTCCATGCCTACATTTGACCCTCGGATTAGCTTTTTCCCTTTATTTCATTTCCTTGCTTTGATTTGGCATGTTTTCAGTCATATTTAGCATGGGCATATGGAATAAGAAAGCATACATCCATAGACCAGTGACAATAGGGAAACCTAGAAAGACCGAGTTTTCTCGGGTGCATGGGGGTGCCTAACCCCTTCCCCAAGCGTAACCAGAATCCTTACCCTTTCTCTGGCCCGCATTCATTTGTGCATTGTCCATTAGGCATGGAGTACACACATACATTCTGCATCTTGTTTGCTTCCCAGTTTTCTTGTGTTTTTGGTTTTCCTCGTCTTTCCATTAAAAGACTAGGTGGCGACTCCTTTCCTTATCCTTTTTATCTTCCCATGGTGTTTCTGGGTCTAGTCTTTTCCTCCAGATTCACCATCTTTGCCGTGACCATATCGGGTCTCCTCGTGTGCTTCCATGCACTCGGTAGGAGGAGAACCGTGCAAGGGTTCCACCGACATGGTCACAGACACAAAAGCATATTACATGATTGATCATATAGGACATGCATCTTCTCCTTTGAGCACACCTATAGTTTGCGAAGGACAATTCTAGTAGTCCGTTTTATAGCTTTGGTGTAGGACGTGTTGCTAGTTTGTCCTCCATGTCCGATGTCGTGTCTGTGTTAGTGAACGGTACAGCTCTATGCTACTGCAGGAGACGAGGCCACCAACGCACCACCCGTTTATTGCCTGGGCTTTGGCCAAGATTTAGGGCGGGGACCTTTCTTTCTAGCCTGAGTCGGAGACCCATTTACCCATGTGTGATCCTAGAGTAGATGACCTTTTAGGAAACACTTAGTTGGTGAGAGAGAGCATATTAGTTGCATTCATATGCATGCGTGCCATTCATGCCACCCAAATAACATTACATCTATGTTTTGTTTTACTGACATCAGGTTTTTCTAATTCCTGTTTCTCTTGTCTAGGTTATTGTGCGAGTTCCTCTGCTGGAGCTCAAGAGTCCTTGTCCTTTGTTTCCCCTTTAGTTATAGATCTCGACCATCCTTTCCCGAGTTACCCGTCGTCGTTGACGATAGCTCGTCCTAGGACCCATCCTTTGTCCTATCCCTGCAGTCTAGTTCTCACTCACTCCTATTCTGCTATGGCCTAGCATCTTGGTGGGCCCTTGACTTCTGCTGCTCCGGAGGTGGCTGCCTCATTGGTCCCTCCATTGACATTGACCTCTTCCACCTCTGTCACTCTTCTTGACAGCCGTTTCTTGATGATCGGGAATCCCTTAGGTACCAGAAATTGGCATGCTCATTCCACTACGGAGCCCACCATCGAGGTCGTCGCTATGACAGCCGCATGCATTCCGGAGACCCTACCTCTGACTTATCCCCTGGTTGGATCTGTTACTTTTGCCACCCAGCCGTCTACGGTGACATCTTTGATAGGATCTCTCCCTGCTGGATAGTTTGGAGTCCAACCTCCTCTTGGATCCTCTGCGCCTTTGACCTCGACCTCTGATGCTGCTATCGACAGGTCCCATGTCCTTCACACTCAGTAGTTTTTTGAGTTTGATCAAAAGCTTCAAGGCATGGGCTTCTATATCGTTTCAGCTCCTGCTGCTCCCCCTACAGGTCCAGAGGTCCCTCTGTTGCCTTCCCTTGCATGTCATGTTGCACCCACTACACCGCCTCCCCAACCATCACCCTAGCTCCTCGCGGCCTTAGGGATGGTGGGACCGACTCCGCCTATAGCACCCCCACTAGTCACTGCATAGCATGCAACCTATGCACCTGGTGGCCAGCCTCTAAGCATGGCAGGGGCGCAACACCCCTAGAGCTCATTTGTCGGATCTGTCTCGGAACCGCAGCTGCACCCTGCTTACACTGCACCCCACCTACTTCATCATACATCTCCCTCTCTCTCCATATGGCGTACGTAGGACCTACCGCAGTTGCACCACTCTCAACATCAGTGACTTCAGACGCCCTCCATGCTAGGGTAGGTGATCTCGAAAAAGCATTTCGACAAGTGCGGGGAGGAGACTACCAGTCTTATCAATTCTGGGACCTCTGCTACTTTCCAGAGGCTACACTCCCACTGAACTTCCAAGTCCCGGATTTTGAGAAATACAATGATAAAGGTTGCCCTATTTCACATCTAAGGGAGTACCATGGAGATCTTGCGTAGCTTCAGGCTGACAAGAGGTTGTTAATTCGGCTCTTCCAGAAAGTCTGACCGGCCCCACACTGAAGTGGTTCACCTCTTTGGATATGGCCTAGATAAAGATTTGGAACGACCTTAGCCAGGCATTCCTAGAATAGTACTCCTTCAATCTCGACTTGGTCCCTAAGTGCGAGGACTTTGTTGCCACCAAGCAGAAGCCCCAAGAGCCATTTGAGGAGTATGTCGAACGCTGGTGCGCTCTTGCCTCACAAGTTCGAGATAGACCCCCAGATGAAGCATCTATCGAGATGGTTATCCAAGAAGCGCAGTCAACTGTCGAGGCTCTGCTTAGCATATAGCCTATCACCACATTTGCATCACTGATCCGAGCTGCACTCACGTGGAAAGCTCGCTGCATAGTGGCAGTTTTCCCGCAATCACTGCATTCACCAAGCAGGCCACATCTCCTGCCTCCATCCCAGAAACGACTAGTAGAAGCAACACCAACAACGGCGCGAACAACAACTCCAACAAAAGGAGAGAACCTCTTCGGAGCATCGTTGCATACATCAAGTCCCCTATAGTGCCTGTCAACGCGGGACTTCCAGCTCAGTAGTAGTTAGTTTATGCACCCACTCATAGGGCACCACGCACCTCCCACATTACCACCACTGTCGAGCCGGTTTACCCCGTTGTACCGGAAAGGCAAGGACCGTACTAGAGACAAGCACGACCACGCCGCTCAGTGTGCCAATTCACTCCTTTCGTCGAGCCCCTGAGCGTCGTCCTCCTGAAGGTACAGTCACTCCTAAAGTTTTCGGAGGTCCGCCCACCACCGCAGCCGTTGCTAGGGTGGTACAAAGCGGATTTGTTCTACAACTTCTATTGCATTACGGGGCATGCGACGGATAGTTGTTTCTCTCTCTAGAATTCCATTCAGTATTTGATTGACTGTGAGGTCATTATCATTCACACCCAGCAGGCAGGGTCTACGCCTACACTAGCACAAGCATCTGCATCCATCCCTGTTCCTCCTATCATTGTTAGCCAGCCTCTCCCTAAGCACGGCCTTCCACGCCTGCCAGGGACCTCTGGAATTCACACCATCCTTCCTAACCCGGTTCAACGCTTCCATGCTGGACCCTTCAGATTTGATCCATGATTCCTCTGTTCCATTCCCCTATCCTTGTATCACTCCTTTGTCGAGGGTTCAAGCTCTATCGTGAACATGATCCAACTCACCGCCAGACCGGATTATTCAGCAACCTCGTCAGCACGACCACCCTCATCGGTAACCCTACTAGCACAATCGCCCTCGCCAAGCACACCAGTGACCCTACTAACACAACCTCCTCCATCCACAACACCAATCACTTTGCTAGCCCATCCCACCATGTAGTTTCCCCAGCCTGTATCTCCACCAGTTTTATCGGCAACAAGCCTACCCCCTGCCTGACTGGAATTGGTCGCTAGAACACCGGTGGTCGTTAATTTGACCTAGGACACCCATTACGTGCCCTTGCAGAATTGTGTGCGGAAGTTACGTGCTCGAGACAGGTGTATAGGGCCCTGGATCCTATACCCAAACCAACTCAACCCACAGTAGCATCACCATCACCGGAAAGCCAGTCAGTGAAGCCTACCATTGAAGAAACTTCAGCCAAATCCTCTACCACCACAGCCAAACCTGTGGCCGACATCACTGCTCAGCTTAAGAAGGTCAAGGCTGATATTTCCATCTAGGATTTGATCCACACTTCAGCTGAGCATCGAGAAGCCTTCCTTCGGGTTTTCCAAGCTGCCCATGTATCCCCCATCATAGAGCCTGCAGCCCTAGAAACCATGGTAGGCATGATTGCCAATCCTCATGTTATCTCCTTCACTTCCCAAGAGTTACATTCGGCGGGATCAATCATAACCAACCCCTGTTCGTAACGGTACAGTCCAAGAACTTCCGCATCCCCCTCACCCTGGTCGATAATGGCGTAGGTGTGAACGCCTGCCCCTTGCGCAGAGCAAGCAAGCTCAGATTCAAGGCTGAGGATATTGTGCCAGTGGTGAAAGGGATGACGTCGTTCGACAACACACATCACAACGCGTTGGGCTTGTTGGTAATCCCCCTCGTCATTGGCCCTACTGAGTTTGACGTGGAATTTTACGTCATGGACCTTGAACCCTCGTTTAATCTCTTACTTGGACGCCCTTGGCTCCACAAGCATCAAGTCCTCTCGTCGACTCTCCATCGTATGATCAAGTTCAGCTTGGGCGATAACATTGTCACCATCATGGCTGAAAACTTTGAGAAGGAGAAGGTCGACGCAGTCTTAACCCTATTCCACCATACTATCCACTTTGAATCCAAGCCTTCAGATGTTCTCTTCCGAGTTAATCGGTTTGAGCCGGTTAATTTCATCCCTGAATGTGAGCGTGGTAGCTACCCACCTGTTCGTAGCAATCCTTCCAGGATGGTCGAGAATCTCTATCGCCGATGGGGATATGAGAAAGGGCGCCTCTCGGGAAGTACGACCAAGGGATTGCCGAGCCTGTTGCCTCCAAGGAGTAGAGAAAGAGAGGACTTGGTTATTAGCAATCACCTTGGGAGGAGCATTCCCGACGCTTACGAAACTCCTCTCTCGCTCACTTCGTCAGTGCAGGGACCCTCAATCCAAGTTAGGGTCCAGGCGCAGCAACGCTACAACGAGGCACTTCGTCAAGCACAGTCGAGTGGTAGGCATTGAGGATTACTATTCCGAGGGAGAGGCCACGACAGTTTCAGTTCCTACCACAGCTGTTCCAGCCCCAACTACAGTAGTTTAAGTTCCCACCACAGTAGTTCCAGCCCCAACCGTGATGATTTCAGTCTCAACCACAGCCAAGGCAATTCCCACTATAGTAACTCCAGTTCCAATTGCAACAATTTCAGTCCCTACCACAACAGTCTCGACTTCAACCACAGCAGTTTCAACCCCATCTACAGCAGTTTCAACTTCAACCACAGCAGTTTCAGTCCCGACCACTACAGTCTCAACTCCGACCACAACAATCCTAGTTCCAGTCACCACATCAACATCGGTTCTAGTGCCAATTACCACACTAGGCACAACATCAGTCACAGTCACAACAGCTTCAATTACAGCATCAATCCCCGTGGCAGCCACAACAGTCGCGTCAGTTCCCATCACAGTCATAGTCCTAGAGATGGCAGTTTCAGCTTCATCTCCAGTGCCAACCACAGTTCCAATCACAATGCTTGCCCAAATTCAGTTGTCGGCCTGGAGTACCAACCCTTGCACTAGCAATGACCAAGAGTCTACGTATTACATGGATCTTGCCTCCGATAAGGATGAGGGAGTGGTCGTAGAGGCACAGATCGACAAGATGCTCCAGGACATCAAAGTTCTGTTTCAAGAGCAGCTCGCCATGTTAGCAGAAGATGCCATAGAGGAAGTGAGGCATCGGAAAGGCAAAGTTGCAATGATTGAAGCAGCCAATCCCTCATCGCAAGAAACTCAGGACCATTCCACTGTCATGGTTTTGAAAGAAGAAGAAGAGCCAACTTACTCTAGACCAGACTAGTTAATCACTCAGCAGCCAGGAGGCGGGTCTAAATGGTATCAACAACCTAGACCTCACCTTAAGCAAGGTGGGAGTCAAAAAAAAAAGACCCTGAGCTAAGCTTAGGGAAGAACGTAGGCGGCATCACTCTCATCAATCAGCAGCAGGACAACCACCAATCAACAACACCCTTTGTATATAGCAGAGAAAACCCAAAAAATTAACAATAAGTGAAGAAGTAGCATCAAAGAGGCAAGAAGAATTCGACCCATTGGAAGATGTAGAGCATGATGACACAGAGATCACCTGTCGCTAGTTCAAGAATACAAGAGTCAGCATAACTCTCCTCCAGCACTGACCAGGCCAGGCGGCAGAGCAGATTTGCACCTTCAATACAACAGACTCTACCTTTCAGAAAGAGATTTTGTCTGAGCTCGTGGCCTACGAGGAGGAGGATAACATTGGTGCACATGAAGATGGTGACGTGCTAATAGAATTCCCACAGCATGATGATGACCTAGAAGGCTCGAATCTCCATGTAGAAGAAGAGACTAAGCTAGTAAACATTGAAACCACTGACGATGTCAAGGAATTGTGCATCAGCGCTAAACTCACCCCACAAGCTAAGGCAGAATTCATCACCCTCCTCAAGGAGTACATAGATGTCTTTGCCCAGAGGTATAGCGACATGGTCGGCCTAGACATAGAGGTAGCAGTACACAATCTGCCATTGAAGCCAGATGTTAAGCCTATCAAGCAAAAGCTCAGAAGATGGCGACCCCAGTGGCTGCTCAAACTTAAGGAGGAGATCATGAAGCAGCACAAAGTGAATTTCCTCAAAGTCATTCTCTATCTAGAATGACTTGCAAATGTCGTCCCAATGCCGAGGAAAGATGGATGGGTTCGCATGTGCATCAATTACAGAGACCTCAACAAAGTGAGCCCCAAAGACGCCTTCTCGCTACCCCACATTGATGTTTTGGTAGACAATACAGTCGGCCATAAGATGCTATCATTTATGGATGGTTTCCCAGGCTACAATCAGATCAAAATGGTAGAAGAGGATATGGAGAAGACATCATTCATTACCTTGTAGGGAGTCTTCTGCTATAAGGTGATGCCATTTGGACACAAGAATGCAGGGGCTACGTATTAAAGAGCTATGATAGTACTATTCCACGAACTCATGCACCAAGAAGTCGAGGTCAATATTGACGATATGATAGCTAAGTCCAAAGAGCCCGAAGGTCATCTAGCTTGCCTGAGGAAGATGTTCGACCGTCTGCGCAAGAACAAGCTCCGCCTCAATCCTAGTAAATGTGCCTTCGGGGTTTCATCCAGTAAGCTTCTTGGCTACATCATCAACCAGAGGAGAATTGAGGTCGATCCAACTAAAGCATGAGCCAAAATTGACATGTCTTCCCCCACCATGGAGAAAGAAGTCAGAGGATTGTTGGGACATCTACAATATATCAGCCGATTCATCACTCAGCTCACACCAATCTGCGAACCGATCTTGAAGCTCCTGAGGAAGAATGCACAGATCAATTGGAACGAGGAGTGTTAGGCAATGTTCGACAAGATCAAGCATTTACTGGCCAGACCTCCTATTTTAGTCTCATTAGTGCCAAGACGACCCCTTCTTCTTTATCTATCAGTGACCCAACATTCCATGGGAGCAATCTTAGGCCAGCATGATGAATCCGGTCATAAGGAGAGGGCGATATATTATTTAAGCAAGAAGTTTAATGATTGCAAAGCCAGGTACACTACTATAGAGTAGATCTACTTGTCTCTTGTCTGGGCAACCCAGCGCCTAAGACATTATATGATGGCGTACCCGATCTTGCTCCTTTATCGCCATGACCCTATGAAGTATTTGTTCCAAGAGCCGGCACTCATAGGGCGGTGTGTCAAGTGGCAGGTGTTGTTGTCTCAATACGATATCACCTTCGTCACATAGAAATCCGTAAAGGGACAAGCAGCGGTAGAACACCTGGCCGAGCTACCTTTACCAGAATATCAGCCTTTGCAGACTCAATTCCCAGATGAGGATGTATTGTTCGCCATGGATGACGATGACGAGCCAGAGGAGGTCATGGAGAAGAGCCAGTGGCGCCTATACTTTGACGATGCAGTCAACAAAAGAGGAATGGGTATTGGTGCCATACTGGTAACCCCCCAAGGACAGATGACTCCATATGCCAGAAAATTAAACTTCAAGTGGACGAATAACGGAACCGAATATGAAGCATGCATATTAGGACTTCAAATGGCATTGGAGCATGGTGTCTGCAAGTTACATGTACGTGGAAACACCATGCTAGTCATTGCACAGGTCAACAATGATTGGAAGACTAAAGACCAGAAGCTCACCTAGTACCATGTTCATCTTATGAAACTTGCTGTAGAATTCCAAGAGGTCCACTTCTCTTTTATGAATAGAGCCTAGAATGCCTATGTAGATGCCTTGGTAACCTTAGCATCTTGGCTCTCAGTACCAGAAGTCCGTGTAGTGGATGTGTCAGTCACGTGTGTGGATCAACTTGCACATTGCTTGAGCATAGAGGAAGCAAACATAGCGGAAGAGCTTCCCGGGTACCATGATATCAAGGTCTTCCTAGAATCAGGGAATCTCCCAGCCAGCACCTTGACGACAGACAAGAGAACCATGGCATGACTGGCATCCAAGTACGTATTGGGAGCAGGACACTTGTACAAAAGGTCCTACAATCAAACTTTGTTACACTGTGTAGACAAGAAAGAGGCCGACATCTTAATGCTTCAAGTACATGCAAGAGTCTGTGGCCCGCATATGAATGGAGTGCTCCTGGCCAAGAAGATTATGCTATAAGGTTATTTTTGATCAACCATGGAGGCAGATTGTTGTTAGTTTGTGCGTAGATGCCATAATTGCCAAATACATGAGAACATTATCCACACGCCTCCACAATCGTTGCACAGCATGTCCTCGCCATGGCCCTTCTCTACTTGGGGAATAGATGTCATTGGAGCCATTCATCCCATAGCCTCTAACGGTCATCGCTACATCCTAGTGGCAATCGACTACTTCACAAAATGGGTGGAAGTGACCTCCTACAAAACGGTTACTACGGCAGCAACAGAGAAATTCATTAGAAACAACATCATAGCTCGGTACGGGGTTTCGCACGTCATTATCTCTGACAATGGAAAGAACTTTATAGCCCAGAGGATCGAGGAATACAAACGTAATTTCAAGATCAAACACCACAGGTCCTCCCCTTATCGGCTGTAGATGAATGGCGTCGTCGAGTCTGCCAATAAAAATCTCACCAATATCTTGAAGAAGATGGTAGAAACTCACAATTGCAGATTTGGATTTCATTGCCCGAGGGCATACATTAATTAGCCTAAAGGCCTACATTGGCCCAATTGCAAATTATTTTCCCCTTTTTGATTTTTATGACATTTTTCCTGATTCTGATGATTCAAGTCAACCCCACTTTTGATCCTTTTGATATCGGTATGGTTTTCTAGAACATTTTTTTCAAAAATACTGTCATTTTGTGTGATTTTCTTTACATGCCACCAATTGGCCGTTTTGCGTAGACTTCTTTGCAATTTTTCCTTTTTGATTTTCATGAGGTTTTCTATGATTCTGTTGATTTGGGTCGATCGCATTTTTGATTCTCTTGAGGTTGGTATGATTTCCCTGGCCATTCTCCCCAAAAACATCGTCATTTAATGTGATTTTCTTTGTTGTGTCATGTTTCGTTATTCTGTCATTTCGTGTGGATTTCTTCGCAATTTTTGCATGCATCTTGCAAATCCATCTAGTCATGACTAGGCATTCATATTAGCAAGATTAGAGCACAATCTAGGCTTAACAAGCATTCATTCAACCTCTAGCAAGAGAATCGGACTAGAAAGACCGAGTTTCTCAGGAGTACGGGGGTGCCTAATATCTTCCCCGTGCGTAACAGGAATCCTTACCGATTCTCTGGTTTGTAAACATTTGCCTTTTTCATTTGCATCATATGCATTCATCCTTTTCTGTGGTTTGTTTGTGGTTTTCCTCGTCTTTCCCTTAAAAACTAGGTGGCGACTCCTATTTTTGTCTTATCTTATCTTACGCCTTCGCCATGGTGCGACTCCACATTAGATTCCCAGGCGGGCATGGTCACAGCGGCAACTACCTTGTAAAAGACAATTTTTGTCTATTTTTCTGCACCAGAAAATAGAACTTTCTAGTCTGTCGTTGACCCCTGCGGTGACATATCCACTTCTTGGCATAGTTGTGGCCGCCTCCCTATGGTGCGACGCCACGCTAGACTCCCAGGCGGGCATGGTCACAGCAGCAACTAGCTTGTAAAAGACGATTTTTGTCTATTTTTCTACACCAGAAAATAGAACTTTCTGCTCTGTCGCCGACCCCTGCGGCAACATATCCAGGTTCCACCGGTAATGAGTCCTAAATATCTAATTTTTCGAATTTTCAAGCAGATTCAATATCTAGTTTTTTTCTTGACTTGTTTTTGATGAGATCTAATATCGTCGTTTTTATAAATAGACCCCTAGACCTTGAGTTCTAGGAGGCTTTTCAAAAATAGAGAGAGGTTGCCCAGAGAGAAAGAAATCAGGCGAAGCCCAACTGAAATCATGTCAAAAATCTAGATCCATAGAGATCCTTTCAATCCAAGCCCACGTGCTCCTCCAGAGCTTCATCCGTAGCCTCCACTTCCTCCATCCACTCCACAGCATACGAGAGTGAAAGGAGTATTATTTTCTAATTATTTCACTTTTTATTTCATATAATCCATTGCATAACATAATATAACCCATGGCATATGCATGCAGGGACAACCTCCGATTAGTATTAGATTTATTTGTTCATGTTGTTTATTTTTCTTTCTGACATTGATTACTACACCTAGAACTAATCTAGATTTTCTTTTTTTATTTTGTTTATTTTGAAGGGAAGGTTACTACATAGCATAGGGAAGGTTACTACATAGCATGAGGGATCCACAAGACAACATCCGGTAGTCAATCCAATGAACCGAGAACCAACATCCATCACATCCACCACAATAACTCCTGTAAGTTATCTTGTCAACCAGCAAAAGCAAAGAACAAGTGGTGATCACAACAAAAGGTGTTGACGTGAGTGGACATGACGACATCTACATCAATCACCCCCAAATTCGCATCCACAAGTACGACTCATACCCTTGGTATAAGGAAGGGATAGATTCTCAAATGTTTCAAGACTTGATGGGAAGAGATGCCAACATGCAGCCCATCTACAATGAGTATGCCGACTAGGACTAGTATGATGCAGAGGACATGCTCAACTCTTTATGCCAAAGTCTACAAGCAATCCGTGCCAGGACAAAACCTCCTCCCAAGCCGCCTGATCCCATAGAGGAAGAGGAGCCCGCCAGGAGCATTTACAAGCACATCAGCCTAGGAAATCTCAACAACCATGTCCCAAGTGAGAACAGAAACCTAACAGAATCTTCACTTGCAGAAGATCGAGCCACCAGGGGTGCTACAGCAATCAAATCAAGACAAGTCCAATCGTGACCCTAGAAAAGCAAAGACTGGGCATAAACCAAAGGAAAAGTTAGATGATGCGCCACTAGCACCTCAACCCTCAATGATAGAAGAAGTAAGCCAAGAGGAGTCCAACTACGATCCTCACAAGGCAAAGACTAAGCATAAACTGACAAAAAAACACGAAGATGCACACCAATACCTGATTCCTCAACGTCAGGGGCAAGCTAGTACAACCACCCTATAGCTAAACCCCTCCATCTAGGATGGGAAGTAAGAGCGTCGACTGAGCCCGACAAAGGGCAAGGTCATTTTATTTTTCAAAAAACTTGTAAATAAGACATTAATTTTTGCTTTGGTCATCTTATTTTTTTCACTTTCTTTGAATACTAGGTTAGATTAAATAATAATAATAAAGTGGACAATAATAATAATGATTGATGAGTGTCGAGCACATCCTGACCACTTAAACCATTAAGTAGACTAGCTAAAATATTCTCCGGGGTTCTCCTCAAGCAAAGGATGTAACACCCAGGGAAGGTCTGCCCAATTGGGCAGGATAACCTAGAGATCTCTCTAGATCCATGGGAGTTACATGTACGTTAGAAGTACTACCCATGATCAACATTTCTACACCTAAAAGAGTCCTAGGACCTAGCCCTAAGCTGGAAGGAAAGTCATTCCCAGAGCCTACAAATAGATATTCTGGGTAACCCACACTTTGTCCTATGCTCTCACATACACTGCATAGGGAGATGAGAGTAAGGTAAGCTCAAAGCTGAGGCATATCATAAAAGCTGCTTGTATGGCATAGCATGACATCCTAGCATAAGTCCGAAAAGGCAGTGATGGATGAGCACTATGTAATGAACACATTTAGGAAGTGCATAAAGAGGGGAGAGTGTTTGGGATAAAAGGAGTGATTCGGTCCATCAATAATGAATATCTATTGACCGAACACTTAAAATAGGGAGAGATCACTAACACTCGGTAGGTGTGCTATCATAGCATAAACCTCAATGAGTAGTGATGGGTAGACACCTACCAAATGAAGGAAAAAAAAATGAAGAAAAGAAGGTAGCAAAGAAGCTGTCCATTGACAAAAGAAAGAGAAGGGCAAGATAGTAGCAAAGAAGTTGTCCAAACAGAGGAAAGAAAAAAGAAGAAGAAGAAAAAGAGAAAACTGGGAATAATAAATGCGCATTAGGATACACCATCGGCGAGCAACACCAGAACTTAAGCCAATGTCGAGAGCATACCAAATCTCAAACCTCCCCATTCCTCTTGCACACATAGGCAAAGAAGAAGCCACCCGAAGTGTTCAAAGACTGAATAGGATAAGGGAGTGACAAACCAGGAAGGCCTAGAATGTGGAACAAAGTCTTTAAAAGGTGCAGACGTAGCAAGAGGGACAACCCTCTCACCTTGGATAATGTCAGGCAATGAGGCTAGAGGCGTGGGAGGGAGGCTATGACTACACACTCATCATTATTTAAAAAAAACCAAAAAAATTAGAAAATCTAGAAAATCCAAAAAAAAAATCGAAAATCCAAAATACTAAAAAAAAATCAGAAAACCAAGAAAAACTAAAAATGGAGATCAAATAAGTAGTACCATCCACCGTACCTACAAGTGAAAACCTAGTAAGTAAGGAAACTGGAATTAGACTGGTCGATGATGCAACAATCAACTTATAAGGTTTTGGAATTAAATGTCATACTCAAGCGTGTCTTCACGACTTAGGTGCATGTTTCCCCATAAAGACGTTTCCCCACATGATCATTAAAGCATCCACGGATGACTCGCAATCAGCGTTCATCGGACTCTGATTTTCCATCTCCCAACTGAGGCCAAGATTAATTCCTTGCACCTAGTTTTAAACATAGGGGAGTCAAAGGATAGCATCACAGTACCTTTTAGGCAACTTAGCCAATCCTTCTAAGGTAGGGAACGATACACCTTTTCATTACTAACATATGCTATTAAGTGCGTAGGTACAAATGTTACCACGTATTAGTACATCAAGCGCCACTGTTAGGCTACATCAAGTCCCACCGTGGCATTGCACCAAGCTCCATCGGAGAACGAACTCATGCATTTGGAGTCCCTACTGTGTATAAGACACACAACTCTGACTAAGAGGCGAAACCCCGGTTTTAACAAAGGAAGGGTTCACTCCCTCACCTGGTTCTTTATGCATAGAACTCCTTCACTTACCAACTTGAGTTGTAGGATGACGGTCCTTTCTTAAGAGTATTGGTTACACTCGAGGATGGAAAACACTTCACCACAACGAATTGCATTCATGCATTTTGCATATATATGTATGGTTAGAAATTACCTGTACCCCACCAACCTAACCTGTCATATGGACCACTCATTGCATATTTTATGTTGACCTTGCATTTGTATTTGTGTGCTTGAATCATGCATCCATGTATTTAGGTATCATGTATTGGGAGTGGAGCATGGACGAAGTATTGTTCTTCAAGAGAGTTAGAAACCCTTAGAACGGTGATCCTCTCAAGGCCTATTCAAGTCCAACCTATCTAATTTACAATTCCAATCCGAGTAAGCTCTCAAACACAAAACCACAAACAATTATATTTTTAAGCAGTTTTTTCTTTTTGCGACTAGTGCCAGGATAATGGCCCACGGTCATCTTAGTTTCTGCTCTGTTGAAGTGGCATCTCTATATAGTTGGCATGGTCTCAACATCGGCTGTGACACATAACTCCAAAACTGGCTTGACCCTTCTATGCTTGAGCCTTCAATATGATGACATCTTGACTGTGCGATAATGTCCTGAAACCGAGTCTGTTCACCATCCTACCACCTAACTGTGTGATCATGGTTCGAAACTAGGTAGGTTCCACCTTTTTTACTGTGCGACCATGTCCCAATACCAATAAGTGGTCTTCTTTTTGGAATCCTTGTGGCAGATCGTTTGAGAGCAAGCTCCCTTTTTCAGGAAATGCTCAATGGATATCATTCTTACATTGGTGCCAATCTTGTTCCAATATCAACTCCAAAAAAGGGCATTTGTAGATATCCCATTTTTGCATTTCCCAGAGTCTATCTAGGATAGGAACTTTTGAGGCTTCCTAGATCACGTAGCTAAGGATATCTGACTCATTTTCTAGACTTTTCATGATTTTCTTTAAAAACATTCATGATTTTACTTTCAAGGTTGTTGACTGTGGCAGAGTTAACAAAATCAAGCTGATGGCAAGCTTGAGTCCCTTGAATGTTTTTGGTATAAGTCGTTAGCTATGGCAGACTGATACTCCTACCTTACTCAAATTGGTGACAGATTTGAATACTCTAAGCTTAAAGAAGATATTTTTATGATTTCATGCGATTTTTGAATATTTTCTGGAAATTTTAAGGAATCTCTATGGATTAACATAAAAGATAGGTAAAATGCAAAAAGACCAGACGTCGCCAGGCTGACAGACGACTGGTCTTGTCACCACTCTCAAAGATAACAAGATGTCCAAGCGCCAAACCAATGGGTGACTGAAATTTAGACATTCTCTCTCCAGATAATATGTCATTCCAAGTTTTAATATTATATGTGGGATATTTATAAATATTATCATGATTTTTCCCATAATTATTAGTATTTCTATGATTTTCCTAGCACTTACATATATGATATATATCATATATGTATATATATCATATATGGTATATCTCACATATATCATATAAAATAACAACTAATTCAAGAAAATTCTAGAAAATCCTCAAAATGTGGATAACATCAGGTTTAGAATTTATATCTTTATTTTTATCAAAAACAAGATTTTATGTTAGTTATCACATTTTTGAATGTTATAACAACATTTAATTCAAATTGATGTTTAAAAATAAAGATAAAATCTAAAATATCCAAGTAGCTACAAATTAAGATTGGGTCAAAAATATCCATGAAATTAATTTCCTTTTTGGAAGATATTATTTTTAAAGCATTGTTTGAACTTAAAATATCTTCTAAATATATCTTTTCATTATGAAAAATCTTAAATTTGTGACAAGATGTTCTGAGATTTTAATATCTGATTCTAAAAATAGAATTTGGATTTAAATTTAATATCTAGATAAAATATTTGATTTTTATCTTAGATGTTTTATTGATATCAAGAGAGGACGTAAGAAAACCTTCTATAAATAAACCCCGAGACCTTCTGCACTAGAGGGAGGCTTTCCAAAAATCTAAGAGAGGTTACCTTGAGAGAGAGAAACCAGGCAAAGCCCTGTCAAAATCCTGTGAGAAACCTAAGTGTAGACACCCCGATTTTGCAGTCACTTGGCAGCAGGCTCCTCTAAAAGATGCTCTGGTTGCAACCACCACTCCTTAACCCTAACTCCATCAAAACCCAAAACTCTCAAGCCCACTCAAGCCCACACAAGCCCACTTAAGCCCACACAAGCCCACTCTAACCTAATCAAAGCAAAAACCAATAATTACGAATCAAAACCAAATAAAATTCATTTAAAACACTTAAAATCCTAATTAATCAAGTGAAAACACTAATTAAGGTCAAAATTAAATTAAATCCACTTAAAACCCTAATTAATTAAGTAAAACCTTAATTAAGGTCAAAATTGAACAAAATCCACTTAAATCCATATAAAATCCAAATCAATCAAGTGAAAACCCCAATTAAAATCAAAATCAAATAAAATCCATTTAAACCACTTTAATCCCTTTAAATTCAAGGAAAACGTAAATTAAACTCAAAAAACCCTAAAGTCACTTAATTAAGTTAAAAACTCTAATTTAAACCCTAATTTAAACACAAAACTCTAATTAAAATCCAAAAAACCCTAATTAAACTAAAAACCATAATTAAAATCCAAAAAACCCTAATTAAACTAAAACCATGATTAAAATCTAAAAACCCTAAGTTAAACTCAAAATTTTAATTAAAATCCAAAAGACCCTAATTTAAACTAAAAACACTAATTAAAATCCAAAACCCTAAAACCCCTAAAATAATTAAAATACTGAAAATCCTAATTTAAAACCAACTAATTAAATCACAAAAACCCTAAAATAATTAAAATCCTAAAAACCCTAATTTAAAATCATTTAATTAAACCCAAAAGACCCTAACTTAAAATCACATAATTACACTCAAAGCCCTAAAAAACCCTAATTTAAAAACAATTAAACTTCAAAATCACAAAATTAAGATTTAATTAAAATCACCAAAACAAATAATTAAAAAACTTAAAACAAAACCAAAGCACTAAAACAAAACCAAAAAAACAAAGGCCCGAAGAAAACAGGCCCAGCCCTATGACTGTGCCCCAGCCCAAGGGGCCATCCGACGCGAAAGTCGCACCAGAGCGGAGGAGGCCACAGCCATGCCAAGATGGCGAGGGCACGAGATGGGAGGAAAAGGAGAGAAATGGAGTCGCCACCTGGTCTTTTAAGGGAAAGACGAGGAAAACCACAAACGAATCACTAAAAGTGAATGAATGAGACGCAAACGTGAAGGCCAGATGTCTACTAACCAGAGGATGGGTAAGGATTCCTATTACGCACGGGGAAGGTGTAAGGCACCCCCGTACGCCCGAGAAACTTAGTCCTTCTAGTCTAATTCGCTTGCTTGAGGCTGAATGAATGTTTGTTATGCCTAGATTGTGTTCTAATCATGCTGATGTGAGTGCCAAGACAAGATTGGATGGATGTGCAAGACGATGTGCAAAAATTGCAGAGAAATCCACATGAATTGACAAAATCGCAGAAAATCACATGAAATGACGATGCTTTTGTAAAGAACACCTCCGAAAACCATGTTGATGTCAAAAGGATAAAAAGTCGAGTCAACCAGTGTTCTCGGAATCATGGAAAAAGTCGTGAAAATCAAAAAAGGAAAAATAATCCGTGATAGGGTCAAATGTCGGCCCTCAGGCCTGTTAATGTACGCCCTCAGGTGATGAAATCCAAATCAAATCAAAAAGTCTGAAATGTAGGATTAAAGCAAATCAAATCGGATATTGAATAAGAAACTTTGAAGACAAAGGGAAGAAAGAAATCCACTAAAGAAAAGGCATGGGATGCCGGCTCGCTAAATGCAAATGTGAGGAAAAAGGATATGGAATGCATGGATAAGTGCCTAAATGTGCAAAAACTCTAAAGAATGACTTAGACATGGACTATGCAAGACTGAGTGCAAAGATTGAAATGCATGCTCATGAATTGTAGGCACAAGGGCAATTTGGTCATTTCCCCGGCTAGATGTGATAAATTCTTGTATGGGAGTGATGCATGGCCTAAAATGTGTGTCAAATGCCTAGAAGATGTTATTTGCAAGAAACATGGAGGAGAAAATCAACAAAATGATGTAAATACAATAAAGGACAAACATAAGGGCCAAAATGCAAAATTCACAGAGAGGAA